>CAIGRL010036384.1:0-12992 GCA_903798325.1 Fraxinus xanthoxyloides
TTTTTTTTTTTTTTTACTTATTTAGTTGTTTTATGCAAAAAGAAATTTCGTTTCCTTTGTTATCTGGTTTTGAAGTTAAAATTTTGAACCAATGCATGGTTTCTTACTATTAGGAGGGAAGGCACATAATGATGAATAAATTGGGAAAATATATGGAGCTCCTATGTTAGACAATGAGAGTTTAAAATATGGCCTATGAAAATTACAATGTTTAGTAATTTTGATCATTTGCATAAGAAAGTATCGTCGGCGAGTTTTAACTTAGATGTTGGTGCGGTGGGTTGGTGGTGAGGTGATGGTTATTCGTCAACGATGCTAATGACATGATGACATTTTGGGTTTGGCGAGTGGTGGAGGTTGGGTAGGTCATTGAATAAGAATAACATGATTTTTGACTACTAATTTTTATTTTTATTTTTTTGCCCTTTTGGTATTTGTTTTTTGCTTATTAAAAGTGTAAGGAAAGATCGTCTTTATACCTAACGTAATCAGAAATTTTTGACAAACACTGTTACTTAGGGATAAACCTTGTTAATTAATGAAAGGTTGGACGATACGTGGAATAAAATTATAATGGAGATAAAATTGCTACGAAAAGAAAAGATTGATAAATAGAGCATTGGAGGTTCAAAAATCTAATTATTTTTGTACTCAAAATAGAGCATCACGAGTAACATTCTCTAATTTAAAAAGCATATCTTTTAAAATGAAAGAACATCTCGAAGAATATTTAAAAATAAAGATTTGAAGTTTTTATACAAGTCCAACAATACTCTTTATATTTGATCTTTATTTTATTTTATTTTTCCCACGAGAAATTATGACTTTAACATTCTCTATAAAAAATAATTTAACTAGCTTTCCTCTTTATCATTCTATTATTTTCACTCTGAAAGAAGTGCATGGAAAATTATCTGAAGAAACAAACATGACCTCTTAATTTCTTCAATGAATTAATGAATAAGATTTTCTAATATAAATTTGGTTCAAGAACCACAAAAAGGAAATAAAACAGATACCATTATCCGATGATGCCTCACTGGCTGAACACAAGTATTCAATCCAAACTACAAATNTATACAAGTCCAACAATACTCTTTATATTTGATCTTTATTTTATTTTATTTTTCCCACGAGAAATTATGACTTTAACATTCTCTATAAAAAATAATTTAACTAGCTTTCCTCTTTATCATTCTATTATTTTCACTCTGAAAGAAGTGCATGGAAAATTATCTGAAGAAACAAACATGACCTCTTAATTTCTTCAATGAATTAATGAATAAGATTTTCTAATATAAATTTGGTTCAAGAACCACAAAAAGGAAATAAAACAGATACCATTATCCGATGATGCCTCACTGGCTGAACACAAGTATTCAATCCAAACTACAAATTCCTCTCTTCAAAGAATCAGATTATGTAATCATCCTCATTCAAATGGCAGAATAAGTCTGCTTTGTCTCTGTTTTTCTTTTTTCTAGAAAATAAGTAAGTTTTGATCTTATACCTGGGCCAGATCTCGAGAGGCAAATAATTTTTTCATAACAAGGCACATTTGATATCTGCAAGAAAACAGATCAATGAGTAACTGGAGAAGATATGTCTCGGTTCTGATTCAACAAGTTGAAGTTTAACATAAACATGTACCTTGGTTCCTATAAACCAGTACCTCATTGCAAATAAGGGTTCCATAGAATGAAAGAATATCACAATTCATATGTACTTGCTGGTCACAAAATTGACTAACCAGGTAACCATAACGCATGTAGTCCAAACTTTACGGTTAATTAGAAGTTATTTTGCCTATATTTCCCCGCTCAGCAGTAGAATAAAGTCAAATCAATTCTTGAACAACTTTGACGAAACCTGAAAAGAAATAAGTACTTAATAATCAGAAATTATAAGTATAAATTATTAAAGCAAACTCAAAAGTAATTAATAAATAGGAATTCCGGAAAAAAACAGAAAAAAGCAAACTAAAAGGTCTGACCAGTTTATGGAATTTTCTTGCAGAGTGCAAACTAACAATCATAACACAATCAATCAGATTTAGGTCGACTCAATAAAGCGAGTCTTACACGAAGTTAGCACATCAGATATTCATTAATGACAGCGATGGGCTCAATCTACACATTTTAGCACAAAACAACTTGCCAGAAACACTGGCAGAGCTACCTTCAGAACAAGTTTTAGATGTATTGTAAGACCAAGCAAGGCAAGAGGACAAAATGTCAAGCAACATCATCAAGAAATCTGAGCTCACGTAATCATAATAACTCTTTTGGTCTATGATTGACTTATTTTTAAGTGAATTAATTGGTAAAGAGAAACACCATCTCTTAAAAATCAACCAAGAGCTTCTTCCACTTTTCCCCTTATGTCGTGATAAGAATCAGATATACTGTTATTAAGGCATGGTACTAAAAAAAATCAATAAACATGCGATTGAGGACCCAATAAGAAACAAAATGAAGAAACTTCTGCAGGGAAACCAACGCTACCTTCACATGGTGTGGCATGATTTTTATATCATAAGGTACATGAAGCCATGCTTCTGGTGGATAGAACAAGAAGTTCTCTGGCTTGCTGGTATAAACATCAGCAAATTGATGGATGTGGTAACTAAATGCAGATTCTTGACCAGTGTCGGTAAGAAATGTAGCTCCAAATGACCCATTAAACATGGTTTTCATAGTGCAACGTGCCTTCTGCCTCTCTTCGTTGAGCTCCACAAGAAGAGACTCGTATGCTTCCCTCTCACTATTAGGAACAGTGGAATGCAGTTTGCCAAGAAGTTCTTGTACTATATGAAACTTCGCCTGTTGCAGAATTTGTGTTTTATAAAAATAAGCACAATAAGAAAATATAGAGGAAACCATGGGTCTTATCATTCAAGAATGGAGAAATGAAATATTTTTTCGACAGTACACCATATGATACAAGTTGAATCAGGCAGAGGTGCTTAGAAATTTCCATGTATATTGATGGCAACAGTTAGAAAGTATAAGACATGGGCAAAAGTGGAAATGCAAGAAATTCGAATAACTAAAAGAAAATTCTACTTGACCTAGAAGTGATTTAGGAATCATCTATTTATCTTTAGAATTATCAAGTCATTCAACGATATTTCAAAACCAAATTCAACTACTTTTGGCTCACAATTAGCAATCTTGCGTGCCTTTAAATACCCAAGATTTCAAACTGATCTTTGCTTGCTGTGTATTTATGGGAAGGAAAACAATTTAAGAAAATATTACAACTTCACTAGCATTCTTTATTCTACATAAAGGTACAGAAAAACACATAAACTCAACAACTTCTCCCACATAAGGAGGAAAAAAACATTACCTAATTTATTCCACAAAACATAAACTTAAGCATAGAAATCGTTTGCAGAATATCTATGTCATAAAACTAGTTTTAGAGCACTTCAAACTTCCAAGAGGTTACCTGTTCAAAACGATAACTATCGTCGTTCTGGATCCGTATCTCATTCTGCAGACAAGATAAATAATTGATTTATGTCATCCAAAATGACAGTTATAAATGGAAATGGGATGTAAAACATATTCAGATGCACGCATGGACTTCTTCAACAAATGAAAATATGGATAGAAAATGTGTTAATCAGACATGGTTGTCACCAAATGTTGCCAAGCCAAGTTCGTAATCAACTGTCAAGAAACAATTTAAATCATAAAAGGCAGGAAATAATTCGAGTTTCGCCATTTGCAGAGTTGACATATTATGAGACATCTGACACAGCATCAAACACAACTTAGAATGCAGAAGCTATAATAATGAATTCTGGTGGTACAAAGTAATTTTTAGAAAACATATACAGCCAAAAATTTGAAGAACCTTTTACATATTCTCTGCTACTCTTTTTGTCCTTAAAATTATTTCCAAACTATGTAGCGCGGACAGGTGCGTGTCCAACATGCGCCGTGACATGTCATATTTTATCAGACACCGCACTCCTCGTACGGCTCCAGGACATGTGACTGACAAGTAATGTGCCTTGTCCTATGTTTTATATGCAATTAAATTTCTGACACAAAAAAATACCACAGAGACACTCCTTGGTAGGACTGGACATGGTCGGTTCGGTTCTCCTTAGAACCGAATCAAACCCGAATTTCCAGGTATTTAGTAAGTGGAACCGTCAGGTTCAAATTTAATTATGGAATCGCTCGAGTTCAGTTCGGTTAGGTTCTTGAGTTTCTTACAATAATTATTTTTTTTAACATTTACAAATGACATGTTCATTTTTAGCTCTAACAAAATAACGTAGTTCAATCCCATGATATCTTTTGCACCTCTCTTTGTTGAGTAATTCATAGATTTAGCTATTAAAATCACAAGAATGGGAAGATAGCGAAGTCATAATAGTAAAGAGAAGCTTCAAATTTGATTTTTCCAGAACGGCAAAAAATCCCTACGGTAGAATAAGAGATTTGAGTAAATTTAGATCAATTTGATTAATTAGGCTTTAGCTGAAAATTAGAGATTAGAAATAAGAAAATCATATTTTGAGTTTGGGCTAAATTAATTAGTTAACAAATTAATTTAGAATAAAATAAAATAATTTAATTTATTTAAAGTAAAAAATTAGGAATATTCAGTTCTTATTCGGTTCTAAAAGTAGAACCGAAAATCAAACCGAACCCGTCGATTCTCACTTTAGATACCCGTTTGAGTATTTAACTTAAGAAGAACCGCTCGGTTCTGTTCGAATCTTGTTCGGACAGCTCGAGAATTTTGTCCAACTCAACCCATCAGGCAAGCGTGACATGTTATACTATGTCCTATATTAAAAAGTATAAAAATTAAAATAATAGATGTATAATTTTAAAGAATTTAAAAAGGTGTGTTGGTGTCCTACATTTAAAAAAATCACGGAGTGTGTGTCAGTATTGTGTCATGCCTGTTTGCATGTCCATGCTTCTTGGTATCCAAACAAGAACTCCGAAGTCATACAGTCATCACCAATATAGTCACGCCATTGGAAATAATGACCATTATGAAAGAAAGACCCATGTTCTCCAGAGTTTGATTCAACAAGTTCAAATTCATTATTTTAATTTCTTAGCATGTCCTTGCCTTTTCAAAATGGTTCAGACCTTGGCTTTACAGAAATATGATGCCAACAGAACCCAATTTGAATACCTGTTAATGATTCTACAGATTTGCAGCTCAATATGAAGCTTGGGATAAAGCCCCGAGAGTTTGATTACATTTTTAACTAGTCCTTTTCTCATCCACAAAAATGTGTGTGATACGTGTAAGTTCCCTGCCTCTTAAGAACTTGTCAATGCATGTGGAAAAGATCTCTATTACAACATCTCATTTTCTCCTTTTGGAAGACGTCCTACCCAGTACATGTACTTTCTTTTCCTGATAAACTTTTCTATAATAACTACATATAAAACTTCTTAAGTTTCTTTCTGAATGCTCATTTAAAAGCCATGCCATGTTTTTCCAGGACTAGTATAAAGTCCAGTTTGTAAACAGTCTTTAACATTCTTTATCCAAATAAGGAATGATGTAGAACATGCAAGCATCAACAAATTCGAAAAGTGAAGAATTGAATGCTTACTTCTAATTCGTGGATAATGGCAGCAGTACGCCACCCTGCTTTCGAAGGCCCTCTCAAGTCACTAAATAGGTGATCCCCAAAGTATATCACCTAAATATTGGATGTAAACTGTCAATGGCAAAGTTCATAGTTATAGAAAAATAGATCGTTAATTTGGCAATTTACTTTGCTCAATAAATAGCTCAAATAAATCAAACATATAACTGAAGTCCAAAAGCGCAGCTCGTTAAATAGTGTACCTCTGGACCATTCCACTTAGTTATTTGCAAAAAAGTCTTCAGGCATCCATGGTAGTAAATTTTGTTCGGAAGAAAAGCATCCACCTTCGAAAAAGCCAAGGTGTCTTTCTCCACATCATAACAGCTATATGGAATTTACAAAATTCATAAAGAAAGGAGGAAAAGGGAAAATAATCAGATCGCATGTAGCAGAATGTAGTTTAAAGAACAAAGTGCAAAGGTGAATTTCTCCAGGAATCCATTTAATCAGTATCACAGAAAAATCATAAGCCACATATAGATATCAAAATCTCTCATCCACCCACAAGGCATTTTGAAGGGATGAACTAAACCTTATAAATCTAGTGGAGGATGGTTAAATTTAAACATCCATACGGTTTATTCATTTGTTATCCCAAGGAGATCTAAAAACTGTAACATTCGAGTCACAATCTATGTTTTATGGTATCGAACTTCAAACAGTATTATATCTATCGGTTAAGATTGCTGCTGACTTTGTTGACATTATAAAAATCAGTCAAATATCACGCATTAAATTCTTCTGCAGTAATTAACACCATATGTTGGCGCCATGATTGGCTATATAAAAGATCATACAGACAAACTTGTGGACTTATCCCTTGGACACGAAGCAAACAAAAATTTCTTCTTTGTGTTTGTTTTTAAGGCTTCACTCTGGGGCAGCAATCACTGTTTAATTTTATGACCTGGGAAATGCAACAGATTTGACAAAATGAATTTTTATTTTTCATTTATACCCTTAAGTGATAAGCGGACGAATAGGTGTTGATTCAATTTCAGCTTTAAAAAGAATGATGCCACATGCATAGACAACTAAAGAAACAGCAATTAAGCAAGTTTACATCATACACAAAATTCCAAAAATGATAGAAATTGCAGGGATGGAGAAGAGAACCGAAATGGATGCTCAGATGTGTAAAACTCTGGTTTGTTGGCTTTAGCAATAATGACATCAAAAAGTTCCCTCCAGGAGTCTAGGTATCCCAATGAATCCTAGTTGACATGTGAGACAAAACGGTTAGTAACATATTTCAGTGTTTTAATCCAAAATCCCAAAGACGGAAAATGAAGTAGATAGAACATAGAATTGGTGATTTTGAAGTGACACTCCCAAGTAGTATGAGTAGAGAAATGCAATTAAATGGTTAGAATAAACAATGTAATGCTAAAGTGACCACGTAGGATGAGCAGGTAAATCTACTCAATTATTATTCTAACAAAGAAATACAGTTCCATTTATGAGGCATATGCAAAATGCAGTAAGAAGTTATATGGTAAAAACAATGAAATCATATGCACAACACAATATTTTCCGTATTCATGCAATGGAAAGTTTAGCAGCATAAATAACAGCAAAAACCTGGACTTTAACACCTAATAATTTCCTAACACATTATAATTACACTGTTGCACATTACCATACCAACAGATGCTTGATTATCATTATCCAAAAATTACAAGCCTTAATTCAAGTTTGCTATGATAGTGAATAAATAGAAGGCAAATCTAACAAGATTTAACCAGCATAAAATTTTATTGTCAATGTATAGAGAGAGGGTCACAATGCTTGTTTACTATTTCAGTTCAAGATTCACAGCTTTTTAATGTGAGTAACATGTAACACAAAATGATGCGAAGTAACTTTCTATTAAGTGCAGCAGTTTCAGACTCAAGAATCTATAATATGCTACAACTGACGAGAACAGATTAACCATCGGTCTCATAAGTCTTTAACTTTTGGTATTCTTCTTTCATAAAAGCAGGCTAAACTTTTATATCTGCCAGCCAATTATAAATCAACCAGACTCCATTAATTGCCCAACCCTTTGCCTGTCAATTGATTTAAATGCTATGCATTACATTTTTTATTTTATTTTTATCAAAATCACGCTTCTCTCCTTTATGATTACTTCAATGCCTTTTTGAGGCTTCTACTCAATCTCCAACAGTTCACCATCAAAGGAAAAAAAAACCATGTATTATTGTGAATTGCAATTCTTCAAGTAAATCTTATGATCATAATATGAAAAATAAATGATTTATTTTTTCTAAAATTTCAATTTGATGCATAAAATTGAGATTGCCAAAATAGCTAGCATTTGTAAAAAAATATGTAAGAAACAAAATAAAAGTATACATGGATCTCATCAAGCATGAAATTTATTAGTCAATGAATAGCAGGGGTGACAAAGTTTGTGTATCATTTTAGATTTGCAAATGTCACAGTTCTCATTATAGGGACAGATGTAGGACACATGCGGCAATTTTTTATTTATTTATTTTTTTTACCTAATATGCAGCTTAAGGCAGTTTCAGAATCAAGACGTAGAGAACAGTTTTTCTTGATGATTATGTCATTGGGAAAGGATGACGCTTATGTACTGACTCTAGGATTGGAAGAAAGAATTATGATGATGGAGTTCCAAAGTGGGGGAAGAGTTAAAGGGGATGACTGAGAAGAATAGAAAAGAGAAGAAACCTAACAAGAAGGAAATTGAGAACCCTAACCAAGAAGACATCTCATAGTCATTATAACTTCAATTAATAAAGAAGATAGCAAGAGTATCTATAGACTTAAAAGACTTCTCACTAACTGCCATGAATGTTTTTCCATTTTATAAATCTTTAAACTACATCACATTTCCGTCAAACAAAACTGCATTTTTTTTAGCTACAGAAATTCATAGTCTTAATTTAGGCTCCAGATGCCTGAAGATTTGTCTAGACAATTAATAGTTAGAGCACCAGGAAAGAGCTCTAAAACCCTATCCCCCTGATGAAGCCACTTAGTACATGAAAGATCAACATCTGATTAAACTAGGCCTTAACTACTTCATGCATTTCCACGCCATGTCATAAGTTCAACAAAGAACAATTAACTGTGCTGCAAGCAAGAGCTCTCAAGGCTTGAATAATAATTTGGGAAATATTTATCTGCATTCCGGAAAAATGAATGCTTTCTTCAACAAATTACTTACGTTGTTTTTTGAGCGAGCACGACAGCAAGGTTGCTGCATTGTAACTTGGAAGCCATGGGTTCAACAAATGGAAACCTCGGATACAGTCACCTACACCTAACTCTCCTAAGACCCTGCAGGCTGTAGCCCTGTTTCAGTGTTTCCTCAGTACAACCTATCCATTATCTAATTTGGACAGTAACAGAACCTATGGAAACTAAAAGCAAGCATTGGAGGAGAAGAATGAAACAAAAAAATGCTACAATTTACAATGCAAGAATATCACTTCATCAAAAGCTTTCATTAAATTTAAGCACTATTAACAGATATTTTGTCAATGTCAATATACTTCCAATTCATAGAGAACTGAAGGGTGCGAACTCATTTCTAAGAAGCCAGTGAAGATTGACTCTGCATATTTCGCAACATGGCAATTACCTCCAACATAAAGCGCATCCCTCCATCCACAAAATAATAGGGAGAGTTGGTCAACATGAAAATTTTCTTCCCTTTCTCTCTTAGCATCCTTAAAAAGCGTAATAGCTGACCCTGAAGTAGTCATATAAACATTTAAAAATCTGTCACCAGTACATAAACCTAACTGTACCTAATTTCAGAATGAGTTACAAGACACCAAATAATTAAAAGATAGTGGCATAAATATAGAAACAAGTTTTAACTGACATACATTCTTTACAAGGTATTTATGTGGATCAGCAAGAATTCCTCTATGAGCTAAGCCACTTCGATGAACATGTTGAATTGCTCGATTCACGTCTTCATAGACATAACTAGCATCAAATTCCAGCTCAGCCTCAACAAAATGTTGAACAATATCAGCAATAAGGCAAGCCTGCAAACCGTAAGGAAATATTCTGAACTGTTGGCTTTACTGGTAACACTACGGTACTTTTATGGAAACATACATAGAGGAAGCATAGAGGCAACTAACAACACTATGACCTTGCTAGGTCATTAACTAAATATGCTAGGAGGGACGCTTAGGGAATAAATCCAATGTTTGACACTTTTCTGCACCCAGATAGTAATTACAGTTCTAGATTCTTACCCTGATTACTATATAAGAAATGGAGAATAATTATGTATTATTGGATAATAAACGTATTGGAAAAATAAGCTATATCCAGGACCAAGACTTACAAAGTACACACCCAAGAATGTCTTGCATCAAACAATCAATTACGATTAAGCTACAATGTAGCAACAAAACTTGTGGAAAATAAGATAAAGATTGGCAAATATTTTAATGGATTATTTCCTACTGAGAATGCCGAAAACAACGCAAAAATTGTAAAATATAAAAGCAACTATGGGTGAAAATGTAAACCAGGAAGAGAAAATAAAACACAAGACACAGAATATAAGAAATATGAGTAACCAACCTCACTGAAGCAAAAGAAGTCCATCAAACCAACGAGTCCACGTGCTTGGTCACGACCAATATGACGTGTGCCATACATGTTATTTATTTCTGATCGGCTAAGCTGCATTTGCATAGACAAAGAAAATTAAAGTAGTTTGCAACTTTGATATTGTTTCAAATTCATTTTACCCAATTCAACTGCATTTGGCTCATTCTACAGCTCTGAGTAAACCTTCAATATTTTTATATGCAGAGTTTTTAAAGAGAGAACATTTTTAGAAGTGAAGTTTATGATTTTATTAAAGCATCACCAGTTTGGGGACTCAGGAAGTTCAGTTATAAGAATTTAACATGAGACTGAAGTTGACGGGCATAGATTAGGATATAAAGGTGTTAATCTAGCAAAAAAGAAACCAAAATAATAAAACTGATGAACCCCTGTTAATTCAGCAAAACAGGTAAACAAAAAAGAACCAGAAAGCAGTTGCAAGGAAATAATAATATGGTAGATTAAATGCCTAGTTTTTCCAGCAGAATAGCAAAGGCATTGAAAGAAAGCCTCCAGATGCTCTATTCTTTCGAAGTCACAGAATAATACGTCAAAAACTGAAAAGAAAATCATAACTTATGACCCCTACTTGAATTGCGACTGCCAAAAATACACCGCTTGGAAATTAAAAACACTCTTCAACTAGAGATGTCCAAGAACCCTACCTTGCGCCTTCCAAAGTAGCACCCATCAGGTTCAATTGACCCAAAGAAATCAAGCTTCATAAGACACCCTTTCGACTTGTCGTAATACAACCCTCTTATTGGAAATTTGTGATCGTATTTAAACTTCAAGCAGCTATCTGGATATCTAAGCTGAAAAGAACTCACAGATAAAGACAGAAGAAAAAGCTTTTCCCAGTTTTTCCCAGTATACAAAGAATAATTCAAAAACAACTGAAACTTCACATCAGAACATTGTAAACAAACCTCATTAACCAAATACTCTTTGGCGAGATCATATATTAAGCTTTGTAGATTGGAAGAGTAATGAGCCAGCGTGTAGTCATAGTCAAACCCATATACTTGTATATCATCCAACCTCAAGTTCTTATTTACATAAATGCCTAAATTTTGAACACAAATAGCATTATTTAGGAGGTACCAATACAATATCCAAGAGAAAAGGTATTGCATACTCAGCTAGGGAAAGAAATTGCAGATAACCTTTAGGATCCATTCTAGGCGTTTCTTTTAATGCGTCAGGAATTTTAAGAAACCGTCGTTTTGCTGCATCATATTCATGCTGAATGTTTGCAATTTTGTCCTCCAAAATCTGATTTCCTTCCTCTTCTTCCAGTTTTAGTACTCTTTCCTCTGATGTAACAGTTGTGCTCCATCTTCGTAAAATGTTTCCTCCGAACCCTGCAAATTCCAGAAGCACGATGTTTCTAAATTTTGAATCTAACTGCATTAATATTTAAAATGTAGAACATTATGTTCTCCCTCTGCGTTAAGCTTTCTTGGTTTGTCATATAGACCTTTCCACGTGGTGACTTCCTTACAAATTCACTTCTACCTTTTAAAACTACATCTAGCCTATGTTTGATACCCATTTTGGGAGAAAAATTGGTTTTTGAATAGTGATTGATAGAAGAATGTGTGGTTTAAAAGTAAGGAGAATTTTTGGGTTTATGTATAATATTATTTTATTCATAGAATGTGTGATTGAAATGAAGAAATAGAAAAAGAATGAGAATGAGAATGGAAAAAAAAAATGGGTGTCAAACATAGGCCTATTATTTTCAAAATGGTGGAGCTTCAACAGAGTTGGTATCTACTACTTTAAACTAAAAACTAAATGAATCTGTAAATATGTCCATCCCAAAATTCATAGATTTGTTCCCCGGAAAAATCAATGATCAACTTTGATTTGAGAAGGTGCCATTATCTGCATTCTTTAACATGAAGTTTGGCCACAAAGTGATCGCTCCATTTGAGTTTTAATTGTTCTTTCGGTAAATCCTAATCTAAAGTCCCCAATTTGGTGCCTCCAAAAATGGTATATGACATCTTCGAAACACATTTTATATTTCACCACACGCGCATCAAATGACAAGAGAATACCTTCCAGATGCCCAGAATGACAAGAGTTTGGTCTCTGCAAATAACCAAAAAAAATTCAAATATACAGTTGAAATTTATTACGAAGACTCAAATAAATCGCAGATTCGTTGTGAAACAAAAAATGGAAGTTTCAGATTCTACGTAGAAATCCGAAGATCTGGATGCATAAAAACACGAATATTTCCTTATGAACAGTTAAAATACCAGAAGATAAGAACTACTGCGCACTAGTCTACTGCAAACAGACGCCATCGAGCAAGTTTATAAAGTTTCTTTCGTCCGTCAGGTAGATTCTTTCTTATGAAGATTGATTTTGATGCATAGCATAATTAGGGTTCTCTGTTGAGTTGAGAAATTTCAAACGTTGGCAAAGGCATTATTTATATGCGCCGCCATTTTCGAGCAAAGAGATCACACAGCTTTCTTTTACCGGAATGCGTATGTGGAAAAATATTCAAGAAAATGTCAAAAGTAAACGTTTTATTATGACCATAAAAATTGTGACACGTTTCATTCTCATTTTAGCGTTCACTTATATATATTATTTTTGAAGAATGAATTTTGGAATAGTAGATTGATGGAGAATGTGTGGTTGAAAAAGAAGGAAACGTTATTGATGTGATGTAAAATATTATTTTATTGAAATATGTGTGGTTGAAAATGAGTAGAAAAAT
>CAIGRL010036507.1:0-10855 GCA_903798325.1 Fraxinus xanthoxyloides
TTGTAATAGTGATTTGATGGAGAATGTGTAGTTAAAAATAAAGAAAAATTTAGAATTTGAATGTAATATTATTTTATTGAAAAATATGTGGTTGAAAATAATAGAGAAAAATGTATTTTAAAAAAAATAATCAAATAAGGTCTAAAATTTAAATATAATAATTATTTTGTTCAAAGTGAATGTATATAATTCTGTTGTACAAATTAGCAACATTCACTAAATGATATTGTGACCAAGTCGTGTATAGTTTGAAGAAAGAGCACGAGTTCGAATTCTTAAAATTGCATTAAAATCGATAAAATTTAACACATTATTCTGGTAAGTTTAGTATCAAAGTTCAATAAGAGTCATAACGGTCTAGCCTTCAATAATCCTACGAAATGTCATAGGTTCGAATTCAACAAATGAACAACACGAGTTAAAATTTTAACAATTGCATTAAAACGACTGAAATTGAAATTTAACATATATTACTATGATAAGTTTAGAGTCAAAGTTTATTAATTGTGATAATGGTCAAACTTCAATAATTCCAAGATGAGGTCATAGTTTTGAATCTCCTTTCTTTTGCGTTAACTTTCGTAAAAATTGTCCAACTAAAAAATTCTACAATAAATTGGTTGAGAATGGATTAAAACCGTGACCTCTAACATGAATATACAAGTTCTAATCAACTGAACTACACAAAATATTTGTAAATAAAATGAATTATCATATATATAATTTAAAAAGTTTATCTATTGTCAACAAAAATTTGTTACTAGCGGATCCAACACGGATGACCGTGGGGGGCTGGCCAAGGGCTAGATCCGCCCCTGTTAGTCCCATGTGGTGTAGCAAAAATTTCAATTGGCGCATATAGTCATTGGTGGAGCAAGTTCTTCAGCTTAGTCTGCATTTGACTAATGCAGTTTATAAACGCTACTTTTATTTCCATGTTTTTAAGACCTACAAGTATTATCCATATTTATTAAAAAGCATTGAATCTCATGAAATATGAGGTCAACATCAGTTGTTGACTTTGGCTCCGTTAAAATTATAATACATTTTTTCTCTATTCTTTTCAACTATACATTCTCTAATAAAATAATATTACACATAAATCGAGATTTTTATTCTTTTTCAACTACATATTTTCCAAAAGACGTTATTCCAAAAATTATAATATCAAATAATAGGAGCCAAATAGGGGCTTGATTTGAGATAAAATTTGATTTTAATCTTAGAAAAATATTTGTTGTACATCACCATTTAAGTACTTTTTTATAAATTGATGTGGTGTCAAAAAAATGGAAAAGTTTTGTTTTTATTTAGTTGATAAGATTTTTATCCAATCAAATTTTGTCACATCATCTGTTGATTAACAAATATATAAGTTGTGATGTACATATAGCATAATAGTTAATCTTATACCAAATAAGGACAAAATGTATGGCTAAAAATGAGTTAGAAAATAAGGACCTACTAGAATTAATTTATTAATTAATATGTTTATAAACAAATTTTAAAGTTATAAGTACAAGTATGTATGCCTCTACTTATAGCATTCATGTTACATATACATTATCTTTCTTTACATTATGCTATCGCACACCATTAGATAGTTTAAATTTTTGACAATTTTTTCACCCAATCGACACTTGTCAATGCACTCAACGTCGACCATTATGTCAAGAAAGAGTATACAAGAAGCATAATTGCATAGGAAGGCAATGAGATGAATTCCCAAACGTTAGTATTTTTAATGGACTTTATCTCCTCATTCATGACATTAATCCACTTTTAAGAATTGTTCATTTGCATGGTTTGATGAAAATTGATTGAATCTTCTTCTACTAATCCAATGACATCGTGTTCTTGAAAAAAAGACTATAAAGTCATTCGGAATTGTCTTTCTACTTTTTTCTAATGGATTTCCGTAATGATAGTTGTTCTTGAGGTTATTGAGTTTGTTCTTCTTAAAAATCTCTTGATTGTTTATAGAGGGTTATAGGATATTGTCTTGAGTCGAAATTGTTTTTTGAATAAGATCGGGAACAGAAATTTGTTCTTGATTCTGATTATTATCAACTGCAATAGAAAAGAATGGATAAATTTGTTCTTATCTCCCTATGCAAACTTTACATCCTCGAGGAACTGGGCAATTCCCATTTTGAAAATCGACTTATTAGTGGGATCATAAAATTTATAATCCCTTGACCTCTCAAAATATCTAATAATATAGCAACGACAGTTCTAGAGTCTAGTTTATTTTCATATGGCTTATAAGGTATTGCCATAGCTGGACAATCTCAAATGTGCAAGTGGTTCAAACTAGGCTTTTTGTTTGTCCGAAGTTCATAAAATGGTCTTAACATTTGCTTAACTTGAAATCCATTGAGAATGTAAGCTGCGATTTTTGCCGCTTCTTCCAAGAGAGATTCAGGCAAGGTAGAATAACTAATTATACTCTTTAGCGTGTTCTTAATTGCTCCGTTTTGTCTTTCAATAACATCATTCATGCTAAGAGATCCAATCATGTTGTACTGTGGAACGATTCCACAATCCCCTGGGTATTTAGTAAAAGGTCCTGGACGTTGTTTTACTAATTTGTCATATCTGTAATAGTTTCACCACCACGATGTGATTTTCTTTTACTGAGTTGATTTTCAATTCAACCTTGTAAACCTTGAACATGTCTAGTGATTGAGATTTCTCATGAATGAAATACGGTAGTCATAATGAGAAATATTGTCTACGGACACCATAAATTATCGTTGACCAAAGGAAATTGATTACAAATATCCGTATGTATTAGTTCTAAGACATCACAAATTTTATTGTCAGCTAATCTCCTTATATTTATCCATTTTTCCTAATGTAATTAACACAAATGCATAAGTATAAAAAATAAAGAAGATCAATAATTTCTTCTGACACAAACTTTTTGATTCTCTTTTAATAGATGTGACTTAATCATTTGTTTGTATCATAACGAAGCGAAATTCTCAATGGTTAATTTACGTTTAATACCACGTGAATTCACTTGCAAGATTTCATTATAAAAGATAATCGAATTAAGCAAATATATATTATAATACATTGATTAAAAAAACCATTACTCATAAAATTTGAATTAAGAAAAAGACTAAACCGATTATTTCTAAATGAACAAGAATAATCGAATTTGTCCAATGCAGATATAGAAATCAAATTTCGTCTAAATGACGGTACTATCTCTTTCAAATTCAAATAAAACCCAATTTTTAATAATAATCTAGTAGTCCCTATGGCCTCAACTTAAGCTAATTTGTAGTCCCCCACATGGATGAGTATTTCAGCACCATTTGGTTTTCGAATGCTCAAGCAACCCTGCATAGACACACTTCTATGAGCAGTGGCATCAGAATCAATCCATCGGTATAACTAGGTACTGAAACTAAATTAATCTTGGAACAAACGAAAGTGAGAAATGTACATTTTTTATACGCCAAGTGTGGTATTTGGTATAATCCTCTTCATGTATACCGAATTTCCACAAAAGTAACAGCTGGATGATCATCTCTTTTTAGGCTTTTGCTATTTTTTTTTTTTTTTTCTGAATTGAGTCAGATGAAGCATCCTTATTCTTTATTTTTTGAACTTGTCCTTAGAAACACTTTATAAGTGAGCACTTTCACTTCTCTATTGCTTTATCCTTTCTTCTTTTTGTACATAATATAAAATGAGCTCATTAAAAGTCCCCTTCTCATTTCGACAGCTATAATTGACCTTAAATTGATTGAATTGTGCAGAAATCAAAATCAAATGCACGAGCAAATCAATCAGACAGGTCAAGTTTTAATACCTTTAATTTTAAAGCAAGATGAGACATCTTCATAATGTATTGCTTTATGTTTCGTTTACCCTTAAACTTCAATGAAACTAAGTTCACCCAAAAGAGTACTGATTTCGGGTTTATAGCCTTTCGCAAAGCTTTTGTATTTTTTTTTTCAATTTCTTAAAGAAATTCGGCTAAATATTTACCTTCTTTTAGTTCAGTCAATATCTACATGAATTCAGGCATACAACCATCTTGATGTTTTAAATAAATCAATTTACACAAAAGATGTTAGTTTGGTAACATGTTACTTCAACAAATCCATTTTAGAATATCAGACATTTGAAAGAAACTGATTGTACCAAAATTTGAAATTGATTGTCATTTTTTTTTAAAAAATTTCACGCTTCTGTCCAAATGATACTGTCGCTCGAGCACTAACTTGACGCCCAACAAGCATAGACGTTCTATTTCTTGAGATTGGGTGTTGCAGCACTCCAAACCTGTTTTAACTCCCAAAAAAATTCCCTAAAATATCTCAAATTTGAAATTTATGGCTAAAATTCGCATCTCGAAATTAAATAATTTTAAAATTCAATGTATGAATTTCTTCCCAAAGTTCTTCCCTGATTCTCAATAATTTAACATGAAGTTAGCTCTGACGCCACTTATTAGATTTAAAACTTTTGAATCTCAAGAATTTGAAAACCTTTCTCTATATTGATGCCAAAATCCTCTATGTCAAATCACCAAGAGAATTATAAAGTGCAGAACATACCTTGATCCATTGAGAATGAATTTGATTACTGAATTTTGAATTGCGTGTTCTTGATTAGAAGATTAATGAGTTCTTGATCTTCCTCTTCGATACGCTTTCTCTTGTTATTCTTTAGTTGATGGAATGACACAAAGAATGAAAAATCACGTGCATATATATATATACAATCCAAAAGAATTTGGTATCTACACATATTTAGGCCTATACCATATTAAATGTCCAAAACCCAACAATTTTAATTCAAAAATGCTCTATGCACAGAAGGTGGCCACAGAAGCGCACCAAAAATTCAAGGTAGTTTTAAGAATTTGATAGCAACAAAGCAACATTGAAATACCCGAAATTGGAATTTTTGAAAGACAAGTCAATTTTCTTTTTTTCGAATTGAACATATCCGTCGATAACCTATGTATCAGTACTCGCACAAGCCATCAGAAATAAAATTGATTGAGAGAATATGGAGCCATCAAAACTAAACACCAACTACGATTTCCTTTCTACAACAAATGGATGTAGTAGCTTCAACAATGAGATCAGTCAGAGTGAAAAAATTTCTTCGAAATAGCTACTGTCCGAAAAAATGTAAAACCAAAACTAACTTACCTTCTTAGAGCACTAGGTAGTCGGCAAACGTACCTGGCCTAACAACATCTACAGGAATCGGCGACGATGATGACGGTGGCCGATAACAAAAAAAATTCCCCTTTTTTTGCCTTTTACCGGGTAACACAACAGATGTAGCGTTGTTTGATGGATTCACGGGAAATGGAAAGCCAAAATCGTGGACGGAAAATTGGTATGGAGAGAAAGGGAAAGTGGGAAAGTGAGAGAAAGGGAAAGAAAAGTGGTCTCACGTGTTCTGAACGGGTTTTTGTTTTTGTTTTTGTTTTTTTTATTTTAACATTTTTTCCTTGCCAGCTCATCTGTTCGATTTCTGGCATGGCCTTTCTATACGTCTAGCAGCATTGGTTTTAATTCTTTAGATCACTTTAAATATGCTTAACCTTAAGATAGCCTTTAATAAATAATTAATTACTTATGTAGGTCATACGATAAATTAAAACCCAACAAATGCAAGTCACAATCTTGTCTTGTAAATTAAGCAATTGCTACGTAGGTAGAGAGATTCATTCTCCACTCTCAAAAACAATTCTTAGTCCTCGTTTGATAGTGAAAAAAATAAAATTTTTAATAAAAATCAAAGTTTATAATGATTAATCACACATTTCATAACATCCACAACTTTTAATCACACGTATATCAACATTTATTATAAAATATTAATCCTAACAACTAAACTTCTATTACACATGAATGGAATAATACGGGCAATGCCAAAATCTTAATTATACCAAGAATATGAATTTGGACACGCACAACAATGAAGAGATGTTTAAAAAAACTAATAACTTTATTATAAGTACTAATCGTGATCGATCACAATCCTTTTCATTCTATATTTATAAATATAAAATATATTTTAAAAAATAAGCAAATTTAGAAACATGATTAGAAATGAAGATATTTTAATCTGAACCCTCCTCTTGCATATCTCATTGGAAGGACCACCCCGACATTTCAAAAAAATAAAAATAAAAATAAAAATAAATAAATAAATGAGTTCAGTGTTTATCTTTTACAAACATTTATTAATTCGAACCTGCAAGTCGAATTCAATTTTTCTAATCAATGCACACATGAGCGGGAGTTGTTCTGCAACCAAAACCATTAGCATTCAACAAAACCAACATTTCCAGGTTAGGTTCTTTATCTGATCAAACCTTAAGGGTATGTACTAACTCCAATTCTCCAGCTCCACTTTTCATTACTGCCTACTCAAACTATATATGTATCAACAAAAATTAGTGTCTGCATTCATACCTTTACATTTTCCCCCTTTTCACAACCAAATGGCTAAGCTTTTTACGCTACCCTCTAAACCACTCAACTCCATCATCTGCTTGTTCTTGCTAGCCACCACTTTCTGGTGGGCTAGTTCAGCCAGAATTCTCGATGATGTCACCCCGCAATTCCCATTCCCGGCCAACATACAGGATGTGGCACCAGTGGTGGCTCCCGCAGCTATATCACCAAGCGGACAATTGTCTGCCACCATAGCTGGCCCTGTTACTCCGACTGAACCAGATGCTCCAGTTGTTGCGCCCGCAGTTGATACTCCCGATATAGAGCCCTCACCAACCACCAAGCTGGCACCAGTAGCCACCGCAACACCGAGCAGAGCAGTCGGTAGTGCCTCCTCCACGACAGTGAGTGCCACACCAGCAAATGCTATTCCAGAATCGCCGCCCTTGTTGTCCTTTTTCATGCACGATATCCTCGGTGGCTCACACCCTTCTGGGCGGGTGGTCACGGGTATTGTGGCCAACTCTGATGCTAATAACCTCCCTTTCTCCAAGCCCAACAACCAAATATTCCCAATCAATGGTGGTGTTCCACTCAACACGATCAATGGCGTCATCAACAACAATAATTTCCCCTCCCTCGTTGGCCTCAATGGTTCACCAACCAACACCGTCTTACAAAACAGTGGCAACAACAACATAGTAAATGGTGGAAATAACCAAGCCTTTGTCACTGCAGGTCAACTTCCGGCTGGCCTTACCCTTCAACAGCTCATGTTTGGTTCTATAACAGTGGTTGACAATGAGATAACTGAAGGGCATGAACTGGGATCAGCAGTACTTGGAAAAGCTCAAGGATTTTACATGGCTAGCTCTTCGGATGGCAGCAGCCACACGCTCATCCTGACAGCATTGTTTCAAGGTCATGATCACGAAATTGATGACACCATTAGTTTCTTTGGAGTTCACAGAACAGCTACTCCAATCTCTCACATTGCTATTGTTGGTGGAACTGGAAAGTATGAGAACGCAAAGGGGTATGCGACCATTGAAACTCTTCCCCACGAGGATCAGCACACAACAGATGGACTTGAAACAATTACACACTTTACTGTATACCTAACTCCATAGAGGGTTAATTTCTTTGTTACTTTTCCATTGCGATAAAAATGTTTTCAGTGTTGATTCCAGTGTATCAGTTAATGTATTACTCGTTGTGTAATTGATGATATTATAAAATCATTTCTCCATTATTTAATGCTGTCAGTTCTTGAATCATCCCAAGTGCCTTCACTCGAATTACATCCATTCTACATGGACAACGACATGAACATAAAACTACTACTACTAAATTTGTTATTAGTTCTAAACCTAAAATGACAACTCCAAGAATTCGCGCACAAAGCTACCATGTTTGAACAGGGTTGAAGTTTATCGGTGTGTATGTTGCAATTATCCACATCAATTAGGTAGTCCCAAGTAATATAGTAATAGAAGTGTCTCGTAAAGAATGGAGTCCAAAGAACGATAGCCAATTAATATCACAAGAGAAACAGGATTAGCAACAGATAACAGGCCATACATATAAAACTATAGCTCATTATTTGGTGAATCCCTCCCGAGTGCAGGGAAGAGTGGATTGGATATTGGACTAGTATTATCTAGACAATTTGCAAACAGGGCTGCCCAACCACTCAATCACTCGTTCTCATCCTTGACTGTGACGTTTTTATCTATTGAACCTCTTACTGCAAAATCACATAATAAATCTTTTCAAATCAATTATTGAGTTCTTTCAGCTAGCTTGGTTTCCAAATTGTAGCATTTTCTGTCTGTAAAACAGTGATCTCTATGAGAGAATGGAAGGGATCGGGGGGCTTAAGCAAGAGACTGGTGCGCAATACATGAAATGATCCTTCAATAACCGTTTCCTCTATAAGATCACCCAGTAGCAAGAGTTCCTTAAAAAAATTAAGACTTCTAAACCTGGTGCAACACTAATTCGCAAGTCATCTTATAGTATCAACAATCAACCATAACAAAATAATACCAGTGCCATGAGAACTCAACACACATTAGCTATTCGCCGCATCGTCTTTCCACAGCCATGGTAGTTTCCACTGCCGGTCCAGGATTTAGCCATTAGATGTGGCGACTGACTTAAAAAGCCCCACTATAGAAGCTTCCTGCCCATCATTCTGGACAAATCTTGCATCTCCCTTTAAAATGGTCATCATAGAATGAGTAAAAACCATTAAACCAGAGGGCTAGCTCCAAATCAATTGATCGAGGCCTCATAATCCATTTACTAACCACTAAAGATCATTATCTGGAAACATGATTGTGGAAAAAAAGGAGGGTAACTAAACAGATAAAGCACCCAGCTCCATACTTCATATGGTCACTAGAGCAGACTTGCAGATATGCTACTATCTTCTGTAAGGCCACAGGTGTATCGTACTACCGGAGACATAATTTATACTGATAACATTATTCACCAGCCTAAGTCATTACCAAAATTTCTAAGAACATTAAGGCTCTATCAAAAGTTGCATCAATCAACATATAAATATATTAGCAACTGGTGCAACAAACTACAGAACAAACAAATAAAACAAATCCAAACAACAAGAACTGTATTGCACGGACACTTCAACTAGGTGAGGTGTTTGTGTCTGACACATTCTGGATACCGACACTCGCACTCTACCATGATCATTTTTCTTTCTTTATCAAAAAAATTTATATATTTTTAACTCAAAATTATTATTAAATAACAAATAGAGGTCATAATTAAAAAATTTCAACAAGGAAAATTAATAACAAGTATAAAACTCAATTTATACTATATAAATGAATAGTTTTAAAATATTTAATCAACATATCAGTGACGTGTCATGTCAATTTTTTTTTAAAAAATCATGTATCGGTTGTCGTGTTAGACACACGTATCCGTGTCATTGCATCATAGAGCAGGAATATTTTTTTGCAAGCATCATATATTCAATGGATGATATGCAAAGGGGCCACAATCTCCATTAATCTCTTGCTATGCAGGAAACTTCAAAGCAGACATCCTTTCTGGAAAGATTGAGTGTAATTGTGTCATGATTCCATGTGGGTGGGGGTGTAGTTAGCAAGAAGAGAAAGAAGGATGAAGAACTTCGCCACACAATAAGGTAGAAATAGGTCTACTTTCCATCAAAGTGATTTCTAAACCGGTTATGTGAGTACAGTTGCATTTTGAGTATCTACAAAAGTTTTCTCAAACTCATGGCAGCAAGATCAGCAGATGCCTTAAAGCCTTGATAGTAACGCACATCAAAATCCACTTTACAGTATATGAATTATTTATCTTGGTCATGGTCATGAGAGTTGCTTCAGTTAGATATATAACATGTCTTTCAGTATGAAAACATTAAGAAAAACTTCACGACTATTTTCCAGCCTAGAAAAGATTTTTACAAGCCTGGAATCCAACATTCCTACTGACTTGACAATGCCATAATCATTGTTCTCAATGATGATCAATATCCACATGCCGTACGGCCCTTACCACTCGAACTTCTTTTATATTTTACTGATCAAGAAAGCCAAAATGACACTAATTTTGTATTGGAATCAGAAAGTACCTCTTTCAAACACTTAGGCACTGTTTGATAGGGTGACAATTCCATGGAAAATGGTTCATTTTTCCACTTTCTGATTGTTTGATTGGATGTTTTTCTTGGCAATTGGAATTCCCACTTCCTCCCACCCGATCATAAATTCTTGGTTTTTCTTGAATTCATTTTCCCACCACTTAAGGGGGAAAATCCAAAATTTAAATACTTTCCACGTGAAAAATTATACCAAACAAACACAATTAATTGACAACTCTAAGCAATTCAATTCCGAATTCCACTTTTACAATCAAACGGACCCTTAGACATTCTTAATTCAACTAGCAGTCAACTACATACGCCTCATAATTAACAACCCTACTTTACACTGGAGAAAATAAGATGCCGTTCAAGTCAACACCAAAGCTTATATGAGCATGAAGAAGTATCCCTAAGTGGGAACTGTCCGAACAAATTAAGTAGAGATGCAGAGAAATTCATAATCTGATTACCTGGAAAACTCGTCAAGCAAAAACAAAAAAAATAAAAAATAAAAAACCAAGAATAAAAAAATATTCTGCAATATACAAAGTCTAGTTCCCACAGTAATCAATTACTAGTTTTAATCCTATTCAATCCAATTTTAGACACACCAGTTCAATGCTCAATGTTATGAGGGAAAATATCAGTTAAAATTAATCATCGACACATAATCCATTGTACAAAAAATTATACTGATTTCCTTAAACTTAGAAATGTTAAAAAAAAAAAAAAAAAAAAAAAAAAAAAACAAAAAAAACCCAAAAAAAAAAAA
>CAIGRL010036510.1:0-11198 GCA_903798325.1 Fraxinus xanthoxyloides
AATTTGTTAAAAAAAATTAAAATGAGATAATGTGATTGGAATTGAACTCACAGTTTTTTGAATCCAAAACAAGCACTTCACCATATGAGAAACACTCTTTGTTGGTTATTTATTCTTTATTCGTCAAAACATTAATAGAAAGAAATAAAGTGTAAGGAATCGAACTGTATTCATCTTGCAAGCAAAGTGTGCACTCAACCGAT
This sequence comes from Fraxinus xanthoxyloides, assembly GCA_903798325.1. Taxonomy (NCBI): domain Eukaryota; kingdom Viridiplantae; phylum Streptophyta; class Magnoliopsida; order Lamiales; family Oleaceae; genus Fraxinus; species Fraxinus xanthoxyloides. The sequence continues at coordinate 204 of CAIGRL010036510.1, forward strand.
TGAGCTACATTGTTAATTATATGCTAAAATATATTTTTTATTAGTTAAAAACTAGTATAGCTTTTATTTATTTATTATCACTCGTCAAAACATTAAAAGAAAGAGTGAGTGAAAGGAATCGAATCCCAATCATTTCGCATGGAAAGTGAGGACTGAACCATTTGAGCTACATTGCTTATCAAATAAAATTCATGCACTAACTTTATATGTACTTAATATAAATTCTTCCTTAAATCTTTTTCTCGACGAATCCAGCATGGGCGGCCACCTCGGTTCGCAGGGTGCTGGATCCGTCCCTACTCAACATACATTTGAAGAAAAAAAATGCAAGCTTGCCGATTTCTATTTTTGGTGTAGTGCAATTGACAATTTTCATCTAGGACTCAACTCTAGCAATTTTTCTAAAGATCTTAAGGTAGTATCATCTCCCGTACACAAGATGTTTACGCTTTTGAGAAATTTATATGCTAGCATGTACGTAACCGTGAATTGCTTTGTGAAAATTATTTGTGATTGAAGGTAATCACTAAGATTATTTGTGATTGCAGGTAATCACTAGAATAAAAGTATGTCGATTGATCAGCGATTTACTTTAATTTACGGCTTTTGCATGTTATGTTAATGTTCGTATATAATTATCGTTAGTGTGTGTGCATACTACTGAGTGTTTCTTCAAAATGCTCACCCTAGTTATACATTTCAGATTGACGAGCTTGGTAGGAGGCGTGATGGCGGATGGTAGTGATTATTACTATATGTAAATTGTGTTTTATCTTGTTTCTTTTATGGATTCGAATGGACCAATGACTTTAGTATTTTGTTTAAACGCTAACTTTGTAAAATCATTTACATTAGTTGCTATTTTTTCTTTTTCAGATTGCATCCGGCCACAAAAAATACGATATCTTGAATTATAATATGAATTTCAACTTGAAATAAAACCTGGATTGAAAGCCCTATGAGTTCCCTGACCATAGAAATTTGAATTACCTTCATAGCATGTCTAATGATTTATTCTGAATTTGTTTTAAAAACCTTGACGGTGAATCGCGTTTCGTCGAATAGTCAATTTCATTGTATCATTTGACATAGCAACCAAAGGAGTTTGACCCTGAAATTTTAAATGGATCTTACCTATAGAGTTGGGTACATTACTGTTAAATTTCACGATTTTATGAGTAAGTTAAGTAGGTTAAACCATTTTTGCGCAAAAACTTAATATTTCCAACAATTTAACGAGTTATTTGACTTGACATAAAATGTTCATTATTATTATATTTTCTTTTAAATTTTTCCACTTTCAAATTTTGTAAAAAATGAATTTGCTTTTCTCTCCGCACCAAATTTTGAAATAAATTGTAAATCTTTTGACACATTTTAAAAATTTAAACGAACTTCGAAAGTTAGCTGATGAAGAATCAATAGCGCTTCGGGTATTAGGATCTAGGGCGTTATTGATGCTCAACTTCAGTGGAGATAAATAATATTATTTTTTGAAGTATTCATTGTTAATAACGAGGCATTACATCTTTCTTCAATACATAATTCAACGTGCAGCTATAAAAAGAACTGATTGTAGCTTAGCCTCGCCACTTAATGAAGAAGTGTATTGCGGAGTCTGTAATTTTATTTTTTATTTTTCATTTTTCCTTCAATATATATAGATTAACTTAGTAAATAATAATCACTTCTCCTCTATCTTGTCCCTAGCTACCTTGTCATCATTAAAGCAACTGTAGCTTAAAAGAGTTCCAAAGAATCGTAATCTAATGATGCACGAAATCTTTATGTTTTGAGACTCCCTAATATACAGAGAGGTAACACATCTAATAGGATAACTATTTATTTCATACACATAGTTTAAATGAAAATATAATGTTTTACACCTCTTCTAACGAGACTCTAGAGAGCACTACGTGGTAGCCAACTAGCAAAATAAACAAGCCCACACTCCACATCACCGATCTACCTAGTCAAGGTGAGGCCATATATTAGTCGAAGTAATACATTATATTCGTCGAGGTGCCATATAGAGGTCGACCTCCATGACCTAGGCAAGGTGCTATAACTTGCTGGAGAAGTGATCCCGAGGTGATTAGCCTCTTTCTTGATAGAAAGTATTTTCCACTTGACATCTTCCAAGATATCTTTCGTATAAAATTTCCTTGTGATTGATTGATATGACTTCCATGTAGCAGACATCTAAATAGTCACTTGTTAGTCTACTTTTCAAAGTTCGTACCTAGGCTCCAAGGTGGCCATTTTTCAAAAATATTAAATGTCGCTCGGTCAATGATTAATGGAGTCACACCTAGGAGAAGATGCATTGGCCATCAAGATGAGACTAGATGTCTTTTCATCCAACAGTGACAGTCCCCCCTCTTCTACTATAAAAGCTCATACTTAGTGACATTCGAAGGTAATTTAATTTTACACATTCAAACCGTAAGATTGTTCTCTCTATCATTTTGTTATTTCATAAAATACTCATGCATTCTTCACTAAGATCATCACATAATGAATTTATAGAGCATATTAGTCTCTATTTATTAGAGGACAATATGTTGTTTATGTTGAGTTTTGGAACACGAAGGAAATAATTTTTAATTGTAAAGGAAATTTTTGTTAATAAAAATTATTTCCTTTGTGTTCTAAAACTCAACAATTAGGCATCAGAGCCAGGTTGTTGGAGACGAATTTTTGGGCATCTTGAGTTCGTGCACAAAAGGGGATTGTTAAGGTTTATTAAAGCTTGCTTGATTACGAGGAAGTAAATCAAGTCATGATGGGCAACCTACAAGTAATAGGTGGAGTAAAGAAGTTCAACAATTAGAACTACACCACATAGCAAACTAGCATGGAGTTATATCTCCAAGGACAAGATTTATGGGCAGTAGTTGGTGGAAGTGACGTGATACCACCAGAAGAGACCGGAGCTCTCAAGAAATGGAGAATTAAAGCGGATAAGGACATGTTCGTTATAAAGACAACAATTGAGGAAGAATTGTTGGAGCATATAAGAGACAAGACTACAGCAAAGGAAGCATGTGACAATCTAGCCTCTCTATTTTCAAAGAAAAATGAATTGAGGTTGCAATTGCTGAAAAATGAGCCACTCTCAATCGCTCAAGAAGAACAAACGGTGAATCAATATTTTAATAAAATTAAATCTCTTTGTCGCGAAATTTCAGAATTAGATTCTTCAAGCAAGATTTCGGAGTCTAGAATGAGAAAAATAATTATATATGGTTTGAGACCCGAATTTAGAGGGTTCATTGTTGCCATACAAAGTTAGGCAGAGCAGTCTTCATTGGTAAATCTTGAAAATTTGTTGGCCGACCAAGAAGTTTTAACCAAACAAACGTTAGGGGTCTCAATAAAGAAAGAAGATGAAGAAGCACTATATAACTTTATAAAAGAAGAGGTCGTCTTAGTCAACAAAATAATAAAGAACTAAAAGAAAATAAAAATGGAGAAAGTTTTGTGACAAGGGGAGCCAAACAAACTCGCAACAAGAGCAGTCAGCTGTTTAAGGGATTTCAACGAACTAATGGTTCATGTTTTGTATGTGGCAAACGAGGCTATTATGCTAGAGACTGTCGATTCAGAAAAAAGCCAGCAGAAGGTACTATGGCAACATCTAATGAGCTAGAAAAATATAATAGTGAGTGAAGGAGAGCAGAGACAGAGAGTGAGAAAGTTAGTGGAGTTATATTCTGTGCTTCCTAATTAATTGTAAAGGAAATTTTTGTTAATAAAAATTATTTCCTTTGTGTTCTAAATCTCAACAGTTTATTATCATGTGCTAATTTATACCGAACATTTCATAACCACAAAATCACAGACAAGTTCTAATGATGGTCAATCTTCAAAACGGAGTGAGGGAACAAACGATCAACCTAGAAACAAGAATTTAAACTGAAAATGAGAAATTAATTAATTAGAGTTAAAAAGGTTTTATTGTTGATCCTAACCTGAAATGGTTTAGCCTATCATGTTTTGTGATAATTACGAACACATAAATCGGGTAATTTAGAATAAAAGTTGATATGGTGGAAAAAAAGTGGTTTTGAAACGTAGTTTTATTATTATTAGTTTTTTGACTCAATTAACTAGCTAATTAGATTTTTCGGTGAGTAATATGGAGAAGTCTAAGGCAATTTTGTGTATTTCACTAGTTACGCGAATGAGTTCGTGTTGAGTCTGATGGTTCTTGCCTTGGTTAAACCTTTCTAGTTTATGAACTACAATATCAATTAGAGATGACAAAATGGTGGGTCGATCAATTTCGTCCATCGCTCCATCAAGTATTTTTATTACATTGTCCTATCCCCATTCCCGATTAAGGCATGACAGGGCGGGGCAGATAACCTATCTCGTTTGTCGCCCCGTTTTTTATTATTATTATTATTTATTTGTTTTATCTTTCGCTTTTACCTTTTTATGTTTTTAGTTGGTGAAAATTATTACACTTTTTTTTTTCAATTTTTTAAGAACAACTCATATTTGTTTTAAAAATGATGATAATTATTTTCTTTTTATTTGATGAAAAACTCAAATTTGAAATAAACTTTAATTCAGTAGGTAATGGGGCGGTTTCGAGGCAAAGATCCACACCCCACCCCATTTATCAGATTAGGCGGTAATCCTATTTCATCCGGAGAGGACCCCATAAATATCGAGTTTAACGGATTTTTTTGCCACCCCTAATATTAGTTAGGTATAAATTCCATTTATATAACTTTCTATATAAACACGTGTATTGATGAAAAATTGTTGTATACAGAATTGATTTCGTTGCAACATAATCCAATCTTCTTATGCTTGGAGAGAAAGATAAAGATTTTTCTTATTTCTACATGATAGTAAATATTTGATTAGTTATTGTTTGATAGCCTTCTATCATTATGTTACGAAAGTATATCCTGGAGATTTTTGTGCATCAATTAGGTAACAAATTTGAAGAAAATTTCTAGCGCAAAAAGAAACAATATCAACTCTATATGGAATGGGGGACTGTATGACTTTTTAAACGGTGAACTTGAGACTCAACCAATCCACACTTTCAGACTCATTGGTGAATTCATGACTTAATAATTTCGTACTTTCATACTCACCGTTGAACAAGCGGCTCAGTAAGTTAACGTGAAAATGAACTAGACTAAGTGTCCAGAATTTCTAATATATCACAGTTTGAGATTGCGATTGCTTCCTTATGATCTTAGGGTGTATTTGATTGCAATCATGGTATTTACATGGAAAGAAAATAAATTTTAGGCAATTGAATTGTCTAGAAATTATTTGCATGAAAAATGACAATTAAATGAGTTTGATTGACTTAATTTTCAACTTAGAAAATGTTGATAATTCATTATTTTCCATGGAAATAATCACATTTTCCAACTTTTGTTGTTTGACTCTTATGTCAAGTGGAAGTTGGCAATGTAGTCTTTCACCACCTCCACACTTACCTTCTGAGCATCAGCCCTGGCCTGTTGTGCCTCATTTACATAGTACAGTATCTGGGACTCCAAGAACCCATATGCATCCTTTACGTCGACATTTTCTAGGTTGGCTTTCTCCAGAGCTTCGGCCGTAAGCTTCTGATGGTTGTTTAAAGTCTCCACCTTTTTGGTTAAGTAAGCGACTTCACACTTGACACAAACTTTTTAATACAATTACTTTATAAACTATGATCCAATTCTAGCAATATTCATTTTAAGTTGATCTGATCTTGCTACATCGTTTTTAGTTTACGAAATTGAAAGTTGGAAGGACTCAAAGAAGTATAAAAAGGACCCAAGATGAAAATAAGAAGATATTAGGGACCAAATTGAAGACAAGGCGAAGGCACTCCCTTGTAATCGCAGGGAGTATTACCTTGTGATTGCAATGTCATTGTGATGAAGGCTTATCATGGGATTATACAACGCGATCACATGGTTCAATTCGATGGCCAAAAAAAAAAAAAAAATGTTTCGCTCTTTGAGTCATACTTTTTATGGAAAACCATTATACCACATTTTAAACCTAATTTTGGAACTAATTTCTAGACACCAAGAATTACAATGTAGATGAACATTTTATTATGAAGTTTTAATATTTATTTCAAGATTTTGAGTTTTAGTACCTTTTTTATTTTGGATGATAGGTTTTAATACTTTTCAATTAATTAAGTACTAATTGAATTGAGATAGAATGATGAATATAGCATGTTATAGCAATAGCTGTAGGGTCCATTAGGGCATATTGATATATCCCTATCTCTTACATGATTTAACTGGATGTTCTTGTGTTTGTAATGGATCTTTCCTTATTCGCATATTTCATGTGAGAATGCGTTTAATTATATTCGAGAGATATTATTGAACAAAATACGAATATTGATCGGCAAAATTTTAAAAAAAGTATTGTCATAGTCTTAAGTTGTGTTAAACTGAATTTATGAAGATGGATTTGAAGTCATAATACTTGCTTTTAATCGACTTTATAAATGTTTCTTAGTGCTCGATAGAATTGTTAATGCTCGACTAAGTCTTGAACATTCGCGTTCAATGTTCGCTTTCTCAGTAACAAAAGTGCTTCTCTTTTTCTCTTTAAGTATAACAATAAAAGATATTATTGATTTTCTTGATCCTTATCTGTGTTCATCAAGCCAAATTTATTAGTTTTAGATAATTAGTTATAAAATCAATAAATCACAATTTGACTATTCAATTAGAATTACTATTAATTGTAACTAGATTAAGTACTTGGTTTTCGAAGAAATAATATCTTTTTCATTCCTTTTTACTTGATTATGAAATCGTCATTTGCAGGATTTTAGCAATCAAGAGACAGGTGCTAAAAGAGGCGCACACTTTTTTTTTTCTTGTCTATTTTTATAAAGGTCAAATAAGCTAATTAAATGGAAGAAATAATTATTAACTCTCTTTAAAATAATTAAAACAAGTCATAAATGGTCATAGATTAGTTAGAATTATAATAAAAATACAGAATATCTCTTACTATGTATAAGCTTCATCTAAACTCGTAAAGTTTAAGGCTTGACCTTGTACTTTCACGGCTCGCGCTTTTAGATTCTTTCACAATTTTAACGTCCATTTGAATGAATTTCATCGAAGGGGGCTTTCGTTCGTACGAGTGTAAAAGGTTGATGATGGAAGTGCCAAGATTTGACTATAGAGGACCAATTTCCGTATTTTTTAAAAGATTAAGAACCTCTGTTGCATTTTTTCTTAAAACCAAACAAAAATTTCGTAGAAAATCGTCTCTCGTTTTCTGTTGTTCCCACTTTTGAAGTTGCGTCAGTGGGTTGGTAAAGAGTTGTTGAGTAAAGACGAATTAAAGAGTTGTTGAGGGGCATTTTGGTAATTTGAACTCACCAAACCCTGATTTTGACATCGTAAATTGACTCAATTCACCCGATTCCGACTTTGTGAAAAAGAATATCGTACACGGACCGACTCGATTCATTTAATTATAATTTTCTAATTTGTCTCTTTCATGTCATTAAATTTCAATTTCATTTTAATAAAATTGTTGAACTTCAATTTTATTTTCAAATATCACTATTTTGTCACCTAACAAATCCCAAAATGATTAAGGCCATGATTGCTTCGGATTAAAATCAGATTTTAATCTAAATCAAAGTCAAATAATCAATATTAACCACATCTTTCATGGGTCCCATAATTTTTCAACCACACATTTCAAAAACTTCTATCATAATCTAATTTTAATTCGCGCCAAACACCCACTAAATCCTTCAATTAACAGTCACATCGTAGTGATTTGAAGCATTAATTTCCTTTAATTTTATTGCCTCAAATAACGAGATATCGCGTAAAATGATTATTACAAACACTAACTATTTATAACATTACTCATAAAAAGTAATGTTATAACTCTTTAAATATTTTTCGTTTCTAACGTATCATGTAACGATTACGTATTCCTGAGGGTCCGATCTTTATCAAAATGTCAAAACAATTGAAAGAATAACGTGAGATAGTTTGGCTGCCAATTCACCAAACACCAACAACCCTTGCAGATTCCCAATCTTTTATGAATAACAAAACAATCAATTAATCAGCAGTCGTTTACTTTTTTGATTAATCCATTTGAAAAATAATTGACATCAATAATAAAATTTGTCACTAATATACCACGACATATATGCAACGATAAGCAAAAAGCTTGTAAAATTGGCTGACCTAATGCGTATAATACCAACGAGCTATGTGATGTTAAGAGATAAATCTTACAACGGTTAAATATCGAAATCTAAATTCGTTTAAAAAGATGATGTTTTAAATCTTAATATGTCTAGTTAGCCCCCCTCCCACCCGCCCACCCCCACACATATTGTATTTTAAAGTCGAACTCTCTCATCTAATTGAAGCATTAAAGTATTTTCGGACAGTTGCACCTTGTTATGTTTCAATAATCCAACGTTGGTTACAATGGTTGGTTTAGCTCATAGAGTTGACAAAGATGTCATTCAAAGTTTGACAACCACAAATGATTTAATTGCATATTTATTATGGCATTAATAAATAGAAAATGAGAAATATCACAAAACTTGTTTGTAATTTGTCAGCCAAGTCAAAGGCATAGTTGTTGGAATATATTGATGGTGAGATCGTGTTCCACGTGCCCAATATTTAATTTGTAACAGCTAAAACCTAATAATGTTTTGTAGAGGAAATTTCACCAATAAGAGATTTTTAAAGTTAGAGTAAATTTTGAATTATTTAGGCATTTTAGGAGAATTTCTATGCTCTCTTTATTTTGTACGAATTTCAAACTATTTAATCGTTATCGTTAAAATGGATAGAGGAGAGTAATGAAATTTTTTAGTCCATTTAGAAACTCAAATGTTTTTCACCAACTTTGCCTTAGATTTATTAGACAATATTTATATAAAATGACATTACAATCATTTTGCATGATTGAATGATTATATTTAACAAAAAATTGACTCTTTTTTTTCCAATGTTTTATTCAACATTGATCGAGAGTTCTGAATCTTAGATCTAAAACTTATTGCTGCCTCTATTAATTAAAATAATAATAATAATAATAATAGTCGCTCATTCATTCTATTCTAGTTTGTTAGGAAGAGATTTTTTGAATCGAAAAATGATTTTTGGGAGAGTGTGTGGTTAAAATAAGGAAAATTTATTGTTTGACATGTAAAATTATTTTATTGAGAAAATGTTTGATTAAAAATAAATTGAGAGAAATAATTTTCAAATAAATTATACCAAACAATCGCTGAATGTGCTCACATTTCATCGACTTTCCGATCATTCAGGAAAATGATTTGAGTTAGAAATTGGTTAACTCTATCAGAGGAACGTAAAGGAATTTCTTGCTATTCCTTGGCAAATTGATAAAGAAAAAGGTAAAGTAATGAGAGTATGTGGCTACAATTATGGCGTTAAGGAGTTTCGAACATTTATAAAATAAAATAAAAATATTAAGTATTTCGAATTGTTTGTTTATATGAAATGAAAATAATTAAGGGAATGACCCACATGAATGGATAAATTGAGGTATTACGGATTATTTGTTGTAAGAATTAAGGAAATGGCACGCCCCAATTATGTTGCATATTTACATTGAGTAGACTAAATATGATACTAAGACATTTTATTAAGGGCATGTTTGACCACCTTTTTAGTGTAGAATATATTTTGAAATAATAGATTGATGGAGAATAAGCTATTAAAAATAAAGGAAAATTTTTTGAGTTGCATGTAATATTATTTTATTGAAAAATGTGTGGTTGAAAAGAAGATAGAGAAATATATATTTTAAAAAAATGAGGATCAAACATGCCCTAAATATGTTTCTTTCAATTCCATTGAGTTTTCTTTAGCTAATCAAACATGCTCTAAATAAGTTTAGTTAATATTACGCAACGTTATGTCCCTGCCCGGGAATAAAATCTAAATCAAAGTTAAAAATTAATTTTAACCAAATATATCATGAAATTCACAGCTTTTCAACTATATATTTCATTAATTTTTATCAATTTCTATTAAAAATCTGATTTTAATACCACCAAATATAGGCTAAATCTAAAAGATACATAGAGCATCTCAAAGGCTAATGTGATTTGCATAAAAAATTGCTATATAAGAAAAAATAGATAATGTCTAAAAATGCAACTAAAGTAAGACCCTGTCTAGCAAAAATGAGCAGAGAGAGAGAGAGAGAAAGAGAGAGAGAGAGAGGAGAAGAAGAGAAAAAAAAAAAAAAAGGGCACACATACAACACGTATAAGCTATTAATGTATACGTTCCTGACAACTAATTTTATATGTAATTTCGAGCAAAATGAAATTAAGATCGGGATTATTGTGCATGAAAGACCATTGATATTTTATATTGTTGATTTTCTTGACATTCATTATACTAGTCAATTAACTAGCTAGGCTAGTATAAACAAATCAAAACTAAATTCAAACGAAAAAAAAAAAAAATAGTTTTCTTTCCTAAACAACTTCAAATATTTTAGTGGCTTACGTATCCTTATTCTTTTATTTTTTTATTGATCTAAAAAAAAAAAAGGAAAACAATATCAACTTGTAAATTGGCAATATGGAGAAGTTTATATTTCAAGCTAACTATGCTTTAAAATGTAGTTCAAATACATAAATCAATCCCATCTTGAGAAGTTTTTCCTTAAAAATCCAGAATGAAACTTATAATATAATAAATCACTACGAACATGCGGTGCAATAAAAAGTGGTACACAATCATTCGAGTCTATACCAAATAAAGAATGAATGACAAAAGAAGCGAGATTGTACAACATTTTATATTTTAAAATATGTAGTATAACATATAAAAATAATGTTAAATACAATCATGTGTAGGATATTGATGCATGCATGCCAAACTTATATTTTTCCCCCATTTTAATTGAAAATTGAATTTATCAACCAAAAAATGTATGATGATTTTGGGTCAACATACAATTAGA
>CAIGRL010036537.1:0-10733 GCA_903798325.1 Fraxinus xanthoxyloides
ATAATTTTGAGGTTCATTTTCTAGTAACACGTGCTAGAAAATCAAACCTAAAGGAGGTTGTCTTCTGATACCTCTTACTACGTCTAGGTACCTCTACATGTATAGATTCTTGATCTATGGCCTCATCATTATTGCAAGGTCACTTAAGTGAATTTTATTCACATTACATGTACTAAGGAAAAATATTGTCAAAAACTTTAGCATCTCGAGATTAAATAATCGTATGAGCATGTACATTGGGAATCTCTCACTTATATAAAATAAATATGTACGCCCTAATATGGTATCATGATGACAAGAGATTGAATAAGCCAATGTTAGCGAGACCCATCCTTAGCCATCGAAAGAAGGAAGTCGAAAAGGTGTAAGAATATTGAATGTCCTGACCAAACTTCAATTGAAAAATTGTCATCTATTTTTTTATGAAATATTCGGAAAAGAATAAATCTAGAAGATTTGGAAGTGGTGTTCACATAGCATTTTCTTGGCACATATTATCAAAGGGAGGGGTGTTCAACTCATCACGACAGTCAGGAGATCTTCCTTTGTATTGTTACAACACTTGGGTTGGTGTGTGATCACCTTTGGTGACTAAAGATGTAAGAGGTAGGAATTCTCCATTTCTAGATCCTCCAGGCCGCCATTGACATAACAGCCACCATCTTTTTCATTGGTTTGCTTCTTTCTGATTAGGCATAATAATGAATACACAATCAATAGTCTTAGTCGTATCTTAACCTTTTCAGGTTTAAAAATTGCTTTCTTAACCAAACATCCCCATACTTAATTATAGTTAAGTTTGTGACACTTCCATAATTTGTAAAGTATTTCGTGCATTTTTGGACAATTTGTTGAGAATATAACTAGTAAAGAGCAAAGCTTCTCCCCACAAGTTATACGGTAATCCTGAACTTATCACCCAGGCCTCATACCTAGCCATTATATCATACATATTGTCCGCTTTGGGAGGGCATCTGCCCTATTACCCCCTCATAACTTTCTATCGCATCATCCATGATTCGAATNTAATGAATACACAATCAATAGTCTTAGTCGTATCTTAACCTTTTCAGGTTTAAAAATTGCTTTCTTAACCAAACATCCCCATACTTAATTATAGTTAAGTTTGTGACACTTCCATAATTTGTAAAGTATTTCGTGCATTTTTGGACAATTTGTTGAGAATATAACTAGTAAAGAGCAAAGCTTCTCCCCACAAGTTATACGGTAATCCTGAACTTATCACCCAGGCCTCATACCTAGCCATTATATCATACATATTGTCCGCTTTGGGAGGGCATCTGCCCTATTACCCCCTCATAACTTTCTATCGCATCATCCATGATTCGAATCCAAACTATCTGCCTTATGAGAAAGTTAAGATGAATCCTGATACCAATTGAGCAACTTTTCTAATTTGTACAAAATTCAACTTAGGCCTCTCATAAGGTAGAGGTCTTGGATTCGAATGTTGGAAGACTTGATAGAATGCGTAAGTGGGTATGAGGGCAGATTCCCTCCTAAAGTAGACATTAAGTAAAAGAATGGCTTCAACATGAGGCATGTGTCCTTATAGCATTTATTATCTCCTTTAATATCCGATTCTTACGTTTAGTAATTCCAATAGATTGAGAAGAATAAGGTATAGTTGTTTGATGAATAATTTCATGTTTCGAACATAATTATTGTTCAAATAGAGATTCATATTCACTGACTATATCACTTCTTATTGCATTAATTTTGTTGTTGAGTTGATTATCAACCTCTAACTTATAGTGTTTAAACAATTCATTTGCCTTGTCTTTGCTTTTGAGTAAATACACAGCAATATCGAGTGCAATCATCGATAAAATTAATAAAGTATTTTTTATAGTCTCTAGTTTGAGTAAACTTTAAATCACATATATTGGTGTGAATTTAACCTAGGGGTTTGTTACTTCTTTTATTTATAGTCGAAGGAACTACAAAGACTAACTTCAATCTGTCTTGCTTAACGGAGAATGGAATACTAAATTTTGACAAATCTTGAGCACATGAAGAAAATCATTCAAAGTAAGTTCCGTATCACTAGTCATTCTCAGCACGTCTTTTCATGTCCTTCAACTTTGGAAGGTGAAGATTTTTTCATGTAGAGTTCACCGTGATCCATTGCATTGTAAGTAGCAAATATCTAGCAGTTTGTAGGTATATGGCGAGTACCTCCAATATTCACCCACCAATCTTTAGTATTCCCTACTAAGTTGCATCCAGAGATGACCGCAAAAAGATTTATATCTACTACATTGTCAAAAAGGTTGTCACTTGTCATGTACTATTTTATTGGCCCGAGCATTTTTCCCTCGACATTCTTCGGGTTCCAGCAATCCTTAGGTTGATGGACCTTATTACAATTATAGTCGATTTCATTTGAACATTTTTACAGCCTTTAAAGAATTAAATTGTCCTTCCCGGTACTTCTTTCTCTTTTCGTTAACCTTGGAACCTCCTTCCACAATGTTGACATTTGTAATTGTCTTCTTTGATTCTCAATTGAACAATGATGTCTTCAAGTTCTATTTCCTTGCATTTATTCTTCATGTAATTTTTGAAGTCCTGATTCCTTCCATGAAGACGACAGTTTCTTAATTAGTGCAGTAACTTGAAATGATGCGCTAAGTTCATTCATTCGACATGAATTTCACCGAGTATTATTTGAAGTTCTTAAACTTCAGATATGACAACTTTGCTGTCAACCATAAAACAAAAAAAAAAAACAAAAAATCGATAATAAACTTCTCCGTGTCGGCATTAACAACTGAAAATAAAACTATTAAAATTATTGTTTCCTGTACTATAATTTTCTCTTCCAAAAATTGTGAACTTACTCTTACAAATTATCGAGACTGTATTTGAAGAAAGTAACATGATGAAATCAGAGCAAAATGATCAACATGATCAAAATCGAAACAAATCACGAATGGAATGTAAATTAGAGCTCACCGACTTCTCGATATGTCTGTAATATTAATTTGCTCCTTTATATGGTATTTAAAGCGTTTACCAAGCGTCTCTCAAGATAGAACGGATTTCATCTCTTAAGAAAGCAACACAACAATGAATAAGAGTTTCAATGAATTCGATGAAGTGTTTTATACTTCAAAAAAATAATATCAAAACACGAGAAGAAATGAGATTCAAAGCAGGGTATTTGTAATGAAAATTGTGTAAATTTCTAGGAGTAATTCAATCAATTTATAGACTTATTCGTTGCCATTTGAGCACTACAAACCTTTTTAGAACAGTGGTGAGAGGTGACTATTCAAATAATCATATAAAAATGAAGAGATAGCTTTGTTCAAAATGAAACACCACATCTGTTAAATCGGTTAATAGACGTCTATTACAAATAAATAAATGCCGATTACAAATATTCACATTACCGTGACAGAAAATTACGGGAAAAAACACATTTTAATGGTTGTCAAATAGGAATTCTTATCTATGAATTAAAGAATCCATATTAGCAGAATTGACAATAAAGAAAAGGTGCAGCTAACGAAGGTGCATCTTTCTACATGTTATGCTAGTCATAATGTACTTTCACCTGAAGTCTTGACTCTTGGCGGGACTCAGACACGAAACACAAGGACAGTGCAGAAAATCTGGAAGACCGTGAATTTGCACAACGCTGTAAAAATGCACAAGCTGAATTTCACACAGAGAACATGAAATGCAGATTAATTAACATCCAATGACACTAACATATAATAGTAAAACTTCAATTTGTTTCTTGATTCTTAAAAGTCAAATGATTCACAATCATTTATGGAATAACTTATTCCGACTGATAAGTAGCACAAAAATCAAATATGTAAAGAATCAAAATCGTTACAATAATCGCGTAAATATTTTGCTAGCACGAGGGAGAGGGTCATTCGGTAGTCCATAAATCAGGATGTACTTACTGGAACTCAGTCCAGATTTGAGATGACAGCGTCCACGACTTCTTGGGTGGTGCTGTCTCCACCAAGATCTTTAGTCCGGTATTTTCCTTCTGATATTACGCGCTTCACCGCCGTCTCTAGTCGATCAGCAAATGAAGGAAATTGCAAGTGTCTCAGCATCATAGCTGATGAAAGAAGCAAAGCCACGGGATTCGCCTTCTTTTGCTCCAGTAAATTCTCATTTCCTACATTTCCCGCTGAAGCACCTTGCTCAAAAATGGCATGATCAGCCCCCACATTGCCTGAAAGTCATCAAAACTATGTAGATCACTCAAGAATATATGGACTAATTTCCCTCATTTGTATAGCATTACTAAAGACTATGAGACTTAAGTATACCCTTCTAAGTTTGAAGAAATAGTTCTGACTTCTGAGTTCTCAAAGTTGCTTATAATATATACATACCTCCAGGCATGACACCAGTACCTCCAGCAATACCAGCAGCTGTATTTGAGACCAGATTCCCATAAAGATTAGGTGTTACCTGTAAAATATGTTCTAATTCAAGGGTAGAAATTGAAAGGGGAGGACACTAAAAGTTCATCGTTAAAGACTTTAAAGAACCACAGCATTTCTGAAAATTAAATATGTACTCTGTGATTTAACAACATAGCTTAGTTTTTCCTCAAAACATAGTAGTTAAGGACAAAATATGCACCCAGGCATCAAGAAGCCCTGGAGTTAACACATAATTCTAAATTTTGCTACGCAAGTGTTAATGGTGAGAAGTTGTAATTAGAACTGAAAATCCCTCATTCACAATATAGTCCCAGTATGTCCATATCCATGAGGCATCATTTCTTCTTTCTCAAATTAGCTCTCTCAAACACATCCAATGGTGTTAGCATCATGACCGTGGATGCTCAGCGCAACCATGTACTCTTAGAAATTCAATATGGAAATGTAGATATGTAACCTACTTCCGACCAAGACTGGCATATGGGTCTGATTCAAATGTTCAATCCATCAGTGGCCTCTAATTTATTTCTTCACATGCATCATCAGCGGTCATTTATACTCCAATTCTTCGTCCAAAAGAAAAACGAAAAAATGAATCGACAATTTATAGACTATAGGCTAAAAAATGGGTATGAGCTATCTAAGGATGATTGTGCAGACAATTACGTCCAATTCTTCGTCCACATTTTATCAACGGAGCTGAGAAAATAAGCTCATCAATGTTCTTCAAGCAAATTCTAAAGATATATCAAACAGCAAAGAATTACTATTCACGTGATATCTCATCGCCTCATCTTCAACAGCGGATCAACAGATTGATTCACTTAACTACATCTTCAATTAGCATTTTCTCTGTTTCAGTCCTAACATGAAGAATTGATAGAATGGGTACTAAGAAACAAAATTCATCATCATTTTAAGTCATGTTTAATAGTGAAAATGATAGTTTTCGATATCTGAATGAATAAAAAACCGATACAAACGGAGAGAAGACGATTTCACAACCAACAAATTAAAAAGTAACGTCAAGTGGAGAAGAACCCTCCATTGAATAAATGAACTGTAAAAGTAGATTGCCATTGTCCCTTACCATAACATCAAATTGCTCTGGCTTTGAAACAAGTTGCATAGAACAGTTATCCACAATCATTTCATTGTACTGGATACTGGGGTACTTGCTAGCAACTTCACGGCAGGATTCTAAAAATAGACCATCTGCAAGTTTCATTATGTTTGCTTTATGCACTGCAGTCACTTTCTTCCGATTATTGAGATAGGCATATTCAAAGGCATATTTTGCAATCCGTTCTGAACAGAACTTTGTAATCACCTAGCAATGTCGCTAAATGAGAAAAAAAAATGGGAAAACAAGTCGACATAAAAATCGAGAGAGAATACAAGTAAAAAACATTTAATCAATAGGGAATGTGAAAATTCCACAAAAAGATAAAGCAGCAGCAATAATGTAAGTAGAATAATGTGGTCCCAACAACTTTAATCAGGCAACCAACTTTAGATACTTCCCTTCCAATTATGTGATGTATCATATATATGTCAATAGAAATATTCCATAACTGCACTTTAAAATGGTTAATTGAGACAAGAAGACTACGAATAAGAAAAGTACCACATAATGTTGAAAGAAAATACGCCTGATAAGTATTTTAAAGAGGACATTAAGTTCATCAAGAAGTTTCTCACAACATGGTATGTGAAGTAAAACAATTACCCCAAATAAACAGCATAGTTAAAGCAACTATTCAATAGAATTCAAATTGAGGTGTGGAGACTGGAGATCGGACTTACAAAAGTTGAATATATTTTTTATGAATTCAAGTTGTAATGCTTCAATTCCACTTTGCTGCTTGTAAGTTTGCAACCTAAACTCAAAACCCAGATTGTCCTATATTCAACATGCATTAAGCCTTGAAATCCATTCTTATTTTTGCAGCTAAGAAATAATTAATCAAGGTCATTGCAGAGAATAATATGAGATGCACCACACAGCTTGCACCATTTTGGAAAGTGGATCTTAAACTTATAAGATCATCCTTTGAATGCTAAAGAGACAAATTCATCCCTGCACACAAATACTTGTTCTAGTCTTTCACATCTCACAAAATTCTTTTTCATTCCATAGACCAAAATCCAAATAAGATTCCAGTCAAACTCTCTGGAAAAATATCATATAATTTTTTCTAATTATGGTTTTTTTTCCTTTTCGTCATGCACTTCCTAGCAAATAACTGAACATAATGCGAGTTAATTCACAAACATAATAGCAACATTTAATAAACAGATATTACTAAAAGGTATGACCAGGGGTTTATGAGTGTTCCACGTGGGTGGCACACCCAACAATTCATAATCGTAATCCCGAATTTACTGAAAATCGGTGCAGTATCAGAATAAATTTCACATAAAACACAAAATTGACACTACCTTGAGGCTCTCAACAACACCGGGAACAACCTCGTGCTCTAGCCCCGAGTATTCGCCTTCAGTATTCTCCCGAATCACGACAATATCCACATTCTGGTGGCGCGTTGGGAGCCCCTGCAGATTAAAGCAGTGAACAAGCGATGCATAGAGATCAAGCTCTTTCCTCAAGAGCACGTTCAAAGAGCTGACACCTCCGCCGACCGGA
Source organism: Fraxinus xanthoxyloides (assembly GCA_903798325.1). Lineage (NCBI taxonomy): Eukaryota > Viridiplantae > Streptophyta > Magnoliopsida > Lamiales > Oleaceae > Fraxinus > Fraxinus xanthoxyloides. The sequence goes on from CAIGRL010036537.1 coordinate 7,090, forward strand.
GTCTTCAACCCTCCTTTTAGACAGACCTTGTTCTTCTTAATTGAGTCGATCACCTCGGGAGGCACACTCTTGGCGTCGCCATGGACCTCGTACCTCTGGAAGTAGACAGGGGCATGTATGGCCTCCATGACCTGCTCGACAGCGCCGGTGACGAGTGGGCCCACACCGTCGCCGGGAATTAAAGTAACGGGTCTCGGAGTTCCATCGCCAGGTCGGGGCATGTAGGTGACGGATCGAGTAGCGGTGGTGGGGGAGGAGATTATGCGTTTGAGTATTGGAAGGGTTCGTGGAGTCATTTTATTTTGTTTGATTTCAGAAATTGGGAATTTGGGAATCAAGTTGAAGGAAAGAGCGGGCAATGAAAATTAATTATTGATTGATTTTAATTATTTAGCCGCAACAGTACTATTCAAAAATAAAGTTTTAAATACTATTCACTATGTCCCAATTATACAGGCTTGATTAGTTTTTCATACGAATTAAAAAAATTTATTTACTGTCATTGAAAAATTAATTTTTGTCAAGATCTTTCCTAATTTACTCATATTTAATTTTCAGTATATAAAACTAAATCATTGTTGGAATTAATAAAAAATTTGAAGAAGAAGAAATGAGAGTTGTTCCATGTTTCCAAGAAGTGGAAAATGTGTGTATGGGGAAATTAGGCCTAGTACGGCCGAAGAACAACAAAATTGAATAATACGTTTTGCACTAATGAAACAATTTAAAACGCAATTAATACGTTTAAAAGCCCCAAAACCCAAAACGTAGAGTGAAAACCAATTGGTATTTCTTTAACTTTTTCCCATTTTCATTATAGTAGCAGGATGGTGGATCTCAACCGACAACACCGTGATGCAAGGGCGACGCCACCACTACCATCCTTAGAGCTGCATCAAAACCCTTAATTTCCCGTCACTTTTCTGTGTGTTGTTTCAATTATAAAGGGTGGCGCTACCACCACCAACATCTTCAGACGACAAATCCCTTTGTGCTCGACAATCATTTGTTTTTCGGAAAATGGAAAATCTAATTCGGTGAGGAGCGAAGTGGGTGATTTTCTGCCATTATTTAAGCTTGGGTTTGATTGGGTTGATCCCAAACACCGTGGCGATGCTTGATGATTTATGTAAGATTGGGTTGGTGCAAGAGGCAACGAAGCTTTTCGGGTTAATGCGTGAGAAGTGTACTGTTTCGGAAGTGGTTGTCTACACTAGTGTAGTGGTTAAAATTCTTAAATTGCTAGCTTAATTTTTAAAGATTTGAATTTGATTTGAGCTGTCAGGTACGATTTCTTGTTCGATTATGTTCTTCAATTTATGATTTTGGATTTTGTCGGGATTATTATGTATCATTTTGCTCATGATGCAATCATTCTCAAATTCAATTTCTTATTAGAGATGTTAGTTGATAGTTTTGGTCATATACTTTCATGTTAATGGAGATGTTGTATGTTTAATTGCTACTGGATGAATTCGAAACTGAAATTGAAGAACTTGTAGAGAAAGTTGAGTGGGTGGAGAGGAAGGAGAGCTCCTGGTTCTTCTAAGGGTATGAAACTAGTAAAAGAATTCCTGAAATTGGAGGTATGAAACTAGTAAAAGAATTGCTGATTTCTTTCTAAGGGTTATTTGGTTTGATTCGTGTTTTGCTACGAGCGGAAAAGGGAAGAAGAAAACTCATTACTGCTTTTTAATTTTGCCTTTTGCACTTATAAATCTGGAATTTTATAATGAAGATTGCAAAATGCGGTGCTGTGAATTTGTTGCTCTGAATTGAAACAAAGATTACAAGTTAATTTTTTGTTGGATTCTTTCTTTTAACGGCTGATGAGTCCCAATCATATACTATACCAAAATTGGGTGATGGCCGAGGTTGGTGTCAAAATGTTTTAATTATAGTTGATGTTCAATATTATTTGTCACTTTTTTTTATTATTGTTGTCACCTTTTTGTATTTTTATCACTTAATTGAATATCTTTCAAATCCAAATTAATATGTTAATTAATAGAAGTGAAACATAATCACAAGCATATAACATGTAAAAGAAAATAAATAATCCATTTGATCTATTTTAAGGTCTTGATTTTTGTTAAATATTATTTGTTACTTTTTTGAGTGTTTCACTTTTTTGTCACTTTTTTTAATGTTTTGTCACTTTTTTAGTATGCCATTTTTTTAATTACTTTTTTTTTTATTGTTTGTCAATTTTTATTTTTTTTTGAATTTTGTCACTTTATTAAATTGATTCTAAGATTTTGATTAGTGTTTTGCCACTTTTTGAATGTTTATGACGTTTTGGAATTTTTTTAAAAAATGTCACACTGTCACTTAATTTTATACATTATCATTTAGGGATGTCAAAGTTGCTCATCAATTTTAAAAAAGTGACATAGGGTCACTTTTTAAAAAAAAATTGTCACTTTTTTTTAGTTTTTTGTCACCTTTTAAGTTTTTGGCACTTTTTAAGAAGATAAAAAAATGATTACTGGTGCTGCACAAATAGATGGTGCTATTTTGGTATTTGTCACGATTTTGAGTTTGTATCATTTTTTGAGATCATGTCACTTTTTTTAGTTTTGTCACTTTTTTTGAGTTTGTCACTTTTTTTAAAAAAGCAAAAAAATGACAATTTTTTAAAAAAAAGTTACATTGTGTCACTTTTTCATTTTACACAGTATTTTTTACTTCCTAAAAATATTTCACATAATTTTTCAAAATATCTATAATTTTAAGGGTATTTTTGTAAGTACCCCTGTGTGTATTTGGATGATTTCAAGAAATTGACACATTAAGTGGGGAAAATTTAATAAGGGTATATTGATAAAAGAATAAAACAAAATATTCTATATTAGAAAATCGGCCTATATATTTAGAACAATAGAAAAAGGAAACTTAACTTATATAATTGGGACGGATGGAGTAATTTTTTAGAAGAGTGTGTGATTAAAAAATAGATAAAAATTTTGAATTTACGTGTAAAATATTTTACCATTTGAATGTGTTATAAGCTGATTTTGTTCTTCGCATGAATTTTGTTCTTCACACGGATTAAAAAATCTTATTTAATGCTATTGAAAAATATTTTTTGTCAAAAACATTCCTAGTTTACTCTTATTTAATTATCAACAATTTGTAATAAATTATTGTTGGAAGTAGTAAAGAAATTAACGTGCAATTGATTGACAATATTTCTCATGAAAAATGTGTTTTTTCATCCAAATTCCTATTTTCATGCTGCATGATTGATATTTTTTCCATGGAAAACATTTCCCTACTTTTGAACAAGAGATTATATTTTCCTCAAAATCAAGGAAAATATTTTCTTTAGAAGGAGTAGAATTTTCTTTTTCCAAGGAATTCACTCTCTTTCTCTCTTTTATTTATGCCATCTCTATCATCTACTCACCAATAATTGATTAGTATAATATTTTTTAGGTTAAAAACTAAATCAATCAAACACATTTAATTAATAATTTCCATATAAATAAATTTCTAGATAATTCAATTGCCTACAATTTATGTATAAAGAAACAATACTATGTAATTGAGACAAAAAAATAAGAGAAGTCCACCTATATAAATGGGACGCAAGGAGTATATTGAAAAATGAGTTTAAAAAATAGGGGGATTTGCTTAAAGAG
>CAIGRL010036546.1:0-16272 GCA_903798325.1 Fraxinus xanthoxyloides
AAAAAAAAAAAAAAAGGGGAAAAGAAAAACTGCAGATGTTCCCTATTCTGCCACTTCAGAACCTTGTGATCTTTGAGAAGATAATTATTGGTTTGACGAAGGTCGTCAGTCGCACTACGTGGGAAATCTAGGCAAGCCACTTCATGTTCTTCTCTTGCCCTTGTACCATAGAAGAACTACTTATTTTCTCTTAGGTAGCGGTCAAGCAGTTCACATCTATGGTCAATCAATTGGTCTGCAGTCATAGCCATATAACAGTTTACTGGAAGGGTCCCACCTATCTTTTCCTCTATCCTCCTTTGATTCTATCAGAGTATATATCGTAAAATTATTTTCAGTAATGGTTTGAAACCTAGTATGGAACACTCAATGCAGCTATCATGCGTTACACTATTACAATATGCATATATACATGCATTCATCTGTATATGTGTATGCATATCCAGAAAGAGAATTCTTTAAATGGAATTAGACATTAAGACCACTGAGATTGGATATTCAGCTGATCTTGATGATTTTTGTTCCTTCTTTTTCAGGGTGTCTTGAGCTGTAATCTGTCTAATGATGACTTTGTGTCCAAATTGCTGGACAGAAGGTGGTCACTGAGTAGCCCAGAAGCCAAAATTCACCAAATAAGGATTTTTGACCGACGGGAAGGTGGATTACATGGGAACATTTCCTTCCGCAATAATACGCAACCACATTTGAGTGAATGCACGTTAATCAAGAACCAACATCTTCCATCCTTTTATATTGTGAGGGATGATTTGCTACATCCATTGGTGAATGGTAACAAGGCAAGGAAACTGGATGCGCTGCTTCCTCTCCTTCAAGATAATTTTGTAACTGATGTTGTAAGACAGCATTCCCCTAAAATTTGCCAATTTCTCTATCTTGTTAAACTACGACTGCTGTTTATCACAACTTGCATATATTAAAGCTTTCATTTGAAAATTTGGAATGATCTTCAAAGCCTATACACCCATTTTGTAAAAGACGGTATACTTATGTTACCACATTGTCGGCTTTTCCTCTACATGATGTGCCATGTGTGAATTTGGCCGAAGTTAGTGGGCATTACTTGGAAACATTGACCCCCATTTCCTGATGACTGTTCTTTTGACATTGTCTATCACTTCGTCCTTTAATTTGGTCACCTGGAAGTACTATGAGATAACTATGTATATCAGTTTGTGAAATAATCAGAACATCATTATGGTAACATGTAAACTGAACACATCCCGAAATCTTAGAATCCTGTAAGACTTTCAAAATCAAATAATATCTTATTCGCACGTGTCTAGGTTACATGTGGAGGTTGCCAAAGTGCTCATGCTGCTGCTGTTGGTATGTCAAGTACAATTAAAAATAGAATAATTTCCTACACATTTTCCTCGTGAAATGCTACCATTTTCTCCGTTTACAAGCAGTAGAATGCTTTCTGAATGGTTGTTTCCTCGTAATGAAGCTGTTTCATGTGCTGAGATAGGATTAAGGTCCCACTTGCTACTTCGAGGAGAAGAGCCTGAAACTCTAACAGGCTACAATTTGATCTCCTCATTGTATGGAAATGTCATTTATGTTCCTAGATCTCAGTATGCCAGGAGGGAGGTTATGCTTGCCATGCATGCTGAGTCAGTTTCAGGAAGTTGTGGATCCGTTGAATGCCTCAGTGATTATCTGGAGGCTTTGTTTGCAAAACATGCATTGGGGAAACAGAACTTTTTGCAGGGGGATTCGATTAAATTTCCGGATAGAAAGGTTGTTATAATCAATGAAGGTGCCGGAGATGCTGTTGCCTTACTAGGTGATTTGCCATTTCTTGTTTTCTGGTTCACAGCTATAATCATCTTTGAAAAAAATACATCAAGCTTTTATGTATGCAAATATAGATCACATCTCCTAGGTATTGACTTTCACACCTCCACTTTTATGTATGTATGTTGTATTGTGCTCAAATGGTTGTGGGTTTCTGTACGTGCTTGAGAGAGAGAGAGAGAGAGAGAGAGTTGCAAGGGTCATAATGTGTGAATGTCCAAGACACGAACCTATGTCCTAAAGAGTGCCTTTTGTTTCTTTTCTTTAGACTTGAGCAAAGTGCCTAACTGGAATTATTATTTGAACCTTTCAGATGATGCGTGAAGATACCAACAAATCAGTTTTATAGCTAAAAACGCCCAGTTGGATGGTTATTTTGATGTTTTCCTAATAAGTTTTATATGATGGTTTTTAGAAATTAAGATGGCCACATCATTTTTGAACCTTATGCATATTTTCACTAATTTTTTTAATAGAAAACAAATAGACGCCCTTCAATATGTATTTATTTCCTCTCCTTTTACTTCCATAGACTGTACGCCATGTTGTTTTCTTGACTTTGTTTTCACATTTCTTTCACAGTCCAGGTGCTCCACTGATATTTTACAAATTCTCCCTTTAGGTGTCATGCGCCTAGTCCAGTATCTATCCCAAAACCATGTATTTGGAAGAAAACAGGCAATCGAGATTGTTGTAGACGCCGGTACTGGGACGACAGCTGTTGGTCTCGGTTTTGGAGCTTTATGTTTAGGGTGAGAAAAAAAAAACATCTATTTAAATGTCCTTTTGGTCATCGTGATCTAAATTTATTTGCAGATATATTTTTTGTCAGTTCGAACCACAAACATGCCAAAGCAACTTAACGAGAACTATTATTTATCTTATGATAGTCTACCATGGAAGATTACTGCAGTCATGTTGGCTGACAAAATTGATGGATACCAAAAAGCCGAGGAAAGATTAATTTCCGAATTTGTTAGAAGTTGCAACTCTCCACTTCTCAGTGCTGTTTTGAGCGAAGTGAACAATGGAGTCGTGCACTGGATGGAGCGCAGCTTCCCTAGAAAGTAATGATAAGTTGATACTTCTTTTGTTAAATTCTCTCACTTTCATATATTTTCAAGTTCACAAGTTTGTTCTCCTTGAGCGCATCCGTAGTTTGCTGATGACTTTTGTTAAACCTGACAAATTCTCTCACTTTCATATATTTTCAAGTTCACAAGTTCGTTCTCCTCGAGCGCATCCGTAGTTTGCTGATGACTTTTCAAATTTAGGCATTGTTAGTAGTTAGTACCCTAATATACTATAACTCCATTGTTACACTGACTTGACATTCTAAATTTTCTCCTTCAGATTTGGCAATATATTACAAGGGGAAGTTCAAGAATGCCAAAAAATTGCCCAGCAAACTGGTATTCTTATGGATCCTATATACACTTTAGCTGCTTGGAATCTAGCGACACAGCTCGCCCAAGATGCTTCAGATGATGCAAAAGTGGTGATGCTTCATACTGGAGGCACATTAGGAATGTACGGATTGGCCCAGCGGTATAAATCGCACTTCCAGATGCTTAAAGGTTGAGTATCAAGCCACTTATAAATAACTAGGAATTAGAAAGTCTGACTGTTGTATGCCTAGGTGAAAATTTCATTGGAAATACAATATAGGATATTTTTATCTTGCATGATTTTCAGTCAAAGGACCTTTTTCCTTGCAATATTGTATGATGGCCTGTTTTCATCTATCTGTTGGCGAATTTAGTGTAAATCATCTGCTTTCATTTTGTTAGTAGTTACAGAACTGATGCAGCCAGCCCCATAGTCATTGCCATGAAAGTGAAATAGAGGAATCCAGTACAAAATCAATCAACTCGGTCGGAAATTCCAAATTGAGTTCGAAAAGTAGCTTTGGAATATGTAGCTTCAATAGTTTTAACTTTTAACAGAACTTGGAGACAATTTAGCTTAACACTATTAAATTTTGAGTCTTTTTTGAGTGTGAGAGACGCAAGAACTTGGATTCTTCAGGCAAAAGCACCAATAAATCAACACATTCATCTCTCCTAAGAAAATATCTTCCTTTTCTTCAACTCGCAAACCATCTGCTAAAAGTTACTACTAGACATGAAAATAAGAAGATATGTATCGACAAAAATGCATTCAGCAGTAGTCAGAATCGAACTCTAATGAGCCATGATAGAAGTGATAAACAGAAATAAACCAGTAAGAAATTTATCCGCAGAAGGTGAGACCAGTCGACCTCAATCATACAAGTTCTTCATCGTGTGAAAATCATTGATCTTTAGACAAAAAAATGCAAAATTCAAACAGGGCCAACAAATTGTGTTATTCAACATACTAAAACCAACTGCAGAAAATAGCAATTGGAAATCCTGTATGGATAAACCCAAACCAACTGCTAAGAAATGTGCAAATCAAGGTACATCAACGGCAATTGACTCTAAATTCAATAACAAAGCTGTGCTTTATGAGGATTCAGTCAAGCATTTCGGTTACAATTCTAAAGGAAAAAATTGCAATACAAGAGAAACCAGTAAATCAAGACAAGGCAAGTTTATCCAACATGTGAAAAGCAACTGAAAATATTTTATGAATGAAACCCCAAACTAACTGCTAAGAAACGTGCAAATCAAGGTACATCAACGACAATCCATTGTAAATTCAATAACAAAGCCATGCTATATTAAGATTGGGTCAAGCATTATGGTTATACTTTAAAAAGACAAGTTGGCCACACAAGTGAAACCAGTGAATCTGGACCAGGCAAGTTTATCCATCACGTCAAAGAATCAAGCATTCAACCGAAAAATGCATGATTAAATTTTATTCATCATACTAAAAGCAACTCCGGGAAATAGCAATTTGAAACACCATACGATGAAAAACAAAACCAAATGCCAAGAAACGTGCAAATCAAGGTATACCAATGGCAATCAACTGTAAATTCAATAACAAAGTCATGATTTAAGAGGATACTGTCAAGCATTATGACTATAATTCAAAAGATAAGATTGCCATCATAATTTAGATAGTAGTTAAATCCATCAGCAGCTCATGCAAGAGAGTCCCTTTCTCTTTGCTGTTCATATAGCTCCTCTCTCATTCTTCTTATCTCAGCCTCCTTTTCCATTTTCTCCTTCTGCAGTTACATCATTATCAAGGAAGAAAAGCTCAAACTTTTAGCATAGAAGTCGATAATTGTTTAGCATTATTGGCTAAACTTAAAAGTAAATTTGGTTTTAATAAAAAAAAAAAGAGTAAATTTTTGACAAAGCAGAAGGGGTAAAAGTAACTTTTAGTTCTTTTCAAGCTTATTACATCAAAATCAGAGGCCCAGGCATAAACACAAATTAACTCAATAGAATATAAGGCAACCTATTAATAACTCCCCACCAAACAACTTGTGTTAGATGCGCGAAATCCAGATCTTTGGAACATAATTCATAATATCATGCTTGAAACGTATTGGGAATATATTCATTTCAGTTCAAATTCAAGGCCCAAATTCCATGCTTCGGAATTCGAAACACAATGAGAAGTAGAATCGTTTATAAATTCCTTGGAACTTCCAAAATAATTTTTTTCTTGCCAAAGTTCGAATTTTTTGTAGGATAAAACCCCTCAATTTACTATGCTAAAATCTCTCAATTCCTCGTCTGCTAGGTTTATGAGCTTGGGGTTCAAGAAAAGAATTAATATTGAAATTGGTAACTGAACAAACACAAATACAAACAGTTCGAACTCAAATCTCCAAATTACATTCCATTTTTACCAAATGAGGCAATCCTTATCTAATTTAAAAACCCATTTCAATCTTGGCCACGGTAACCACAAATCAATCACATATACGAACAAAAACGTGTAAGTACATAAACTGGGTGGGGGTGGGGTGGGGAGAAGGTAATACCTTCTCATCCTGGTGGAGGGCGATCCAAACATGGACTTTGTCCATGGTCTGCCAGAAAATGAATGCTCCAACTGACATGGCAAAGAATGTACCCATTTTCACCATCTTCAATCTCTGCTACCAATCAATCAACAGTTTTTTTCTCAAATGGAACCTCCAAGAAAGCTAAACGAGGCAGCTTTGAATGAAAAAACACGTGATAATTGTGCCGCTATACTTTGTGTTGAGTTGAATTGGATGGAATGAGTGGAAGTAACCCGTTTTTTGGTTAACCGGAGAAGAATGGTCAAAATGAAATAAAAACAAAAGTTAAGTGCTTAAATGGAAATAAATTAAAATTGTGTGACTAACATAAAACAAATTCATAGTTAGTAACCTCCAATGAAAATCTCCCCTAAGGCTCTGAAATTAAAATAAATCATACATTTATTTATAGTTAGGTTTCACATTTTCATACACACGAATAAGATTTGAAATTACGCTATCCATAGTTCGATTAATGGATTTGTAATGGAGATATGGAGTACACGGGCGAATTTTCGTATCCTCACATGGACCGCCGTCCTAATAAGCGTCCAAAATTAGCCTGGGACCAACTTTCTCACGCTTCCAAGGTCAGTTTCCGTTTTGTGTTTTTGCTTGATTTTTGAGTATAGTAATGAAAATTTATCGGTAATTCATGCGACAGTAGTGGCAATTAGAATTTTGTGTGAGATTCTATGTTGATTGAGTTCTTTAGATAGGGTAATGGAAAGATTTCAGTTGAAAGGATTAGCAGTATCCTCAATTGTTTTTAAAATGTTTCATATCACTAGAGATGCAAACTAAAGTCCTTAGCAATAGGGAAGCCTTTAAACTAAACATGTTGCCTTCGTATCTCTTCAGAGTAACTAAAATGAATACATATTTCTGAGTAAAATAAGTTTTCGCAGTTGAGGAACCAAATAAAATTTGTAGTTTTGAGTAAAATACGTGATAATGGTTAAAGTGCTGATTGAGAAGATTCACTTTTTGGTCTAGGGAAAAAGTAAAAACACTTCTGTTACATTCCTTCTCGATCTAGACATAGCACGTTAGCCAACCCCAAGTGTACCATATTTACTGGAGATAAGGCTTTGCTTCTTCTTACTGCCATTGTTTGTCAAGGCAAAAAAAAAATAATATTGCTTTTTAGTTCATAGTTGGCGTGCTTTATTTTTTGATATTAAAATGTGAATTAGATCACTGATTATCAACCCTCCAATTTATGGAAACAAATAGGTGAATGATATGACACTTTTTATATCTCTAGTTGTGTGCATGTGTGCGCGACTGCGTTCATGTGTATGTTTGTGATTCCTTTGCATGTTCTTTGCTAAAATTTGTGCAACAATAGTGGTTCTGGGCTCTTGTTCTTCAGCTTAGAAAGTAGTTATTTGTAATTTAAACTTGTCAGCTGATTTCCAACAATTTCTAGTGTGGCCATATCTTATGATGTGATATAATTTATGGCAGAGGAGAAACCTCTCTTTGATTTCTGTTTAATGAAGTATGCATACATTGCTGTTTGTAGGTCCAACCAGGGATATATCATGGACAAGAGACTGGAAGCATATCAAATTATGGGCATCAAGGAGTGTCAGCAGACCTCAATAATTTATACACAAGAGGACTTGCTGAAAGAGGCTCTCCGCCATGGCGGGATGATGACAAAAATGGGCATTATGTATTTGATCTTGGAGAGAATTTAACCTCTCGCTGTAATTTTATTTACTTTTTATGATAAGGCCATCTCATATACTCTCGTCTAGCATAGCTCCAGTCTGTTTGACTTGTTATGGCAGTGTCTGCTTTTTTCTCCATTTTCTAACAGACATCTTAAAAATGATGTTATTTACCGATCAGTCTTCCTTTTCCCAAAAAAGAAAGATAAGAATATAATGAAGGAGGAAATGACTTCGAATGCAATTGGAAAGAAATGATAACCCGTCTTCAACTATTACCAAAATGCTGATTGAATTATATATTTTAATTTCTGATATGGTCCAGTATCTAATTTCTTCCTCCTTTAAATGTGCATTACACCATATCTCCACTTTGTACTGCATTCCAGATAAGATCCTGAGAAAGATTGGTGAAGGTTAGTCTCTCTTGTTGAAATACATTTAATGGGATACTCGTTGGTCATTTTCTCATTTCATGTCTAAAATCTAAACTCATTTCATAGGTACATTTGGTCAAGTCTTGGAATGCTGGGACAGGGAACAAAAGGAATTGGTTGCAATAAAAATTGTCCGAAGCATTAAGAAGTATCGCGAAGTAGCAATGGTAGAAATTGATGTGCTTCAGTTGCTTGGAAGATATGATAAAAATGGCAGTCGGTGAGTTTACAATCAGTGATAATATTATTGTTTATTTTCATCTTTTCTGTCTTTCATTCATATAAAGCAGAACTTTGCGCTGATGGCTAAACAAGTTCATTCTTTGCAGTTGTGTTGAATTACGGAACTGGTTTGATTATCGTAACCATATTTGTTTAGTAAGTATATCATCAATTCAAAGTACATGAATTCCCCATTTTTTTCAACTTTTTGGGGAGTCAAGGCTTGTCAATGAATGTAATGGTCTTAACAGGTATTTGAGAAGCTTGGACCAAGCTTATTCGATTTTCTACGGAAAAACAGTTACCGCTCATTTCCAGTTGATCTAGTCCGCGAGATTGGCAGACAACTTTTGGAATGTGTAGCATGTCTGTGGTCAATACCTCTGTCATTCTACTACATTTTTTATTATCCTCGTCGCAACCATTCTAGTATATGATCCCATCGTTTTTCATTCCATTTTAGGGACCTCGCTAGAAGTTTTCTTGTTTGTAACAACTTTGATTGCGATGATGCATCCATTTTTCTCATCTTAATATATAGTCCTCTCAGCTGAAACAAAACTCTTTCTTTGAATGCTTTTGGCTGGTTTTTGTTGCAGTCATGCATGATATGCGTCTCATCCATACTGATTTGAAGCCGGAGAACATACTCTTTGTTTCTCCGGAGTACGTGAAAATACCTGACTTCGGGGTATGTCAGTCAATCTAAGAGTTTATGCTGTCTGACTTGGCTATTTTTAAATTCAGACTTTCTTTTCCATGTGACTCTTTTTCTGTCAGCTGTTCATTTAATGTCTATCCTGCATATGCAGATTGCATCTTGGTCGTTAAGAGATGGGTCTGCTTATAAGAGATTGCCAAAGTCAAGTGCTATTAAGGTTATTGACTTTGGTAGTGCGGTCTATGAGTGTCGAGAATACAATTATATTGTTTCCACTAGACATTATCGTGCCCCTGAGGTTATTCTTGGTATGTAGAATTTTCTCGTGGGTCACCACTTACTTTACTTTGTTCTTCATTGCTATGTTGAGATTGCCTGTGTCTTTTCAAGGACTTGGCTGGAGCTATCCATGTGATATATGGAGTGTTGGTTGCATCTTGGTTGAGCTATGCTCGGTAATTCTGATGATTCAGCAGTAACGTTTCACCTGTTGGTCAAATAACTGTATGACTAGAGGCATGGGGGAAGCCTTAACTTTTAAATCTGATGATTATGCAGGGTGAAGCTTTGTTTCAGACTCACGAGAACTTAGAACACTTGGCCATGATGGAGAGAGTGTTGGGTCCTCTACCCCAATACATGTTGAAACGTGTAGAGTATGTTAATTGAACTGGAAATTTATCTCATCATTTCTATCATTTGTTTTGCTGATTATTGATAGTATCTTTCCCTCCTGTGGTTTCATTGACATAGTCGAAAGGCCCATAAATATGTAAAATGGGGTAGGTTGGACTGGCCTGAATGTGCAACTTCAAGAGAAAGCATTAAGGCTGTCACAAAGCTGCCTTGCCTTCAGGTTGGTTCTACATTTTTTTTTTCGCCCTCAGCATTGTTCATTTAGGTAATCTTTGGTGTGAATTCTTGTGTCAGATCACCTGTCTTGTAAATTTACTTTTGAAATCAACATTTCAGGCTAGTTTTTGTGGATATGGTGGATGATTGGCACGTGTAATTTGATTTTTTTTTCCCCCAAAGTGAACGTGTCCATTTATTCACATTATCCATGCTGAAGTGTCAAACGGCAGATGCATTTGGTGACATTTTAACTGGACAAACAGAGAAAAATATTAGTCATCCCTCATTAAGAGAGCCTTTTCAGTCATATTTCCTCTGGTCTCACCGTCAGCATTTTTTTTCTTTGATCTGTAAACTCAAGTCCTTTTCTTTCGATACCCCCATCCATATTTCCCCTGGTCTCACTGTCAGCATTTTTTTTCTTTGATCTGTAAACTCAAGTCATTTTCTTTCGATACCCCCGTCCATAGTTTATCCTCACGACCCTTTGGTCAGTGCATTTATAAGCATTTTCATTTCATCCTGTCACCGCAGAATGTAGTAATGCAGCATGTGGATCATTCAGCTGGAGATCTGATAGACCTCTTGCTAGGGCTTCTTCGGCATGACCCTTCTGTCAGGATGACTGCTCACGAAGCCCTCAAGCATCCTTTCTTTACCAGATACGGGTACAGGTCCTAAAAGGCATGTGTTAGATTATTGCCATGGTTCCATGATATATAAATAATGGTGTTTGTGCTTCGGATGCCAGATTCTCCAAGTGTGATAGAGAGCCAAAATTGCTGGCCTGAATCTTGATTTTGTTCTCTTGTTTCATCGTGGAGCATGTAATGCAGTAAATATTACAGTATATCTCGATGACCTTTTCTTCTATGAGTTGTCTATCTCCCAAAATCTGAAAAATATGGGTTTGTTGTTCAGAGCACCTTGTACTTTGTACCTTTATGTTAGCTTTTGGAATCTCCTGTGGTTGAATAATTATTTTTATGACATTAATCCCACGATTATCAACCACATCACCCAAAGAGAGGACAGAATTTGCTTTCTTTCCTACGAGAGTGTCGCTGGAAGGAGGAATGCTTTCCCTCTTTCAAAAAAGGGACTATTCCCTGAGGTCTAAGATTCCTTGTGTCCCTTCTGGAATATTCACCACAAAATCTGCATCAAGTGGTTGATCCGCAGGCCCCGGTTTCTCCACCACCTGTTAAGCCAAGTTGATGGAACGAAGCTCAAAGATCTAGAATTTCTGTTTCTCTATCGCTCCACGGTTTGGACTCCCTTGGGGGCTTAGACTATGAGGAACCCATTGCGATATCAATTTTGACTGTCTTCAGGATTTTCCAGTACAAGTTTTGGTACTACAAGACATTATTGGAGCGTAAAAAACAAGACGAGACATTATCAGAATTTAAAGAACAAGATCTTAACTTATTTTTACTTTTTACCAAACATTCTATCACTGTATTACAAGTGACATGACACTGAATTGTATCACAACAAAAGAAAATAATCAAAATCAATCTTGTTCAGAAATGAATTCACTCCATAAGAAAAATGAACACTTGCTCTTCAAGCCACATTTATTGTTTAGGCGCTTTGCAATGCACATTTTTCCCCAGTTAAGACTGGTGGAGGACAATTTATCCCCATAAACCTCTAATCTCATAGTTAAACTCGTCTACTGCCCATCTTTTTCTCAGCTCTAGGATATGACGTTCCAAACACAAACATGGCTTCCACCATGTGTACATTTGCGAACCAAACTCACTACTTGTCGCAGATAATGGTTTTAACACATAATTTCGTTATAATAAAGATTCGTGACGATGTTACAGAAATCTCTATTCACCTTAGCATGGGGATTGGTGATGTTTGCAAGCAATGTTAGATCCGTGTTGAGGTTGTACTCTAGTGCCACTTTGTTGAGTGCTCATCTATTTAACTTTGAGCTTTCGTGGCATATAATTCAAGACTTGTCTCTGCTCTTCTCAATATTAAAAACAACAAAAGTTGAGATTTTTATCTTTGTGACAGTGGAGACCGCTGACTATGAGGACTGCTAGGCTTCTGACAATTATTTATCCACAGCAGTTCAGAGAATGCAGCCACAGCCATGCTATTGGCCTGGCTCTATGAGATGTCCATGGTGTCGGTAGTTGAATGCTGGTCACTTCCCAGTTGGGCTGTGGCTTCACTTGCGGCTGAGGAAGGGAACAACAATACCCGCTTTGGTCATGGCTGTGGTTGCAGAGGAAAATCAGTAACTAGTCCAACATTGTTGTTGATGGCTGCTGTAGAAAAAAAATGGTGACCTGTCTCCTGTTAAAGGTACATCACCGCATCTAAAGGTTAGGAGCATGAAGAGAAAAATGTAAATAATCAAAAAGAAGGAAAAATGCAGAATCAGAAGTGGTACTAGAATTGCTGAAAAGACAAAAAGACAGACATTAGTTAAGCATAAAAGGCAAATAATCTAATATCTGGTGGAACACCACCATGCTGATACAAGGTCAAGTAGGCAGTGTTTAAGCTCAAATGATTCATTGGTAATGCAACATACGACATCGAAGGACAGCGTGAAGCTTTTAAATGTCAACAACTGGCAAACATTTTTTCTTTTATATATTTCTAGTTGTTGTCTCTATGTTTATTTTCTTTTCTTTTAAAATCATTGTATAAAAAGCTATTTGAGTCTTGTGCCTTGAATCCTGCCTCACATGAGGCTTTTGCAAAATGCCTCAAAGCTTACTCGTTAAGTGCCATTTGTGAGGCTGACGTCTCAAGGTAAAACCTCAGGATTATGGTGTTCACTGGTTTGTCTAGTGTTTCTCTAACATTTTATTACCGACCTTGGCTTTTTGGGCAATTTCTTTATAATTTAGAATGTTTATAGGGTTTCTTTATTTTCATTTTTTGGCCTTTACGTGAAAGGGAAGGGGAAGGAGAAAACACAACTGCTAATGGACGACGATGAAAAAGGATGAAAATAAACTGATGAGAAGCATGATGTTAATGATTCCTTTAAAGATTCCATTATTAGCAGTTTTGATATAAGAGTTAGCTAAGTTGCCTCTAATTCTATCAGTACATAACAGTTTTGTTTTGTGATTACTACTTTGATAACTTGATATCTGCTATTTATTAATCTGTTGTATGTTTGTTTAAAAGTTCGAATTTTAATTTTCTTAATTTATTTTTTGTGGATTTTTAAAATGGTTATGGTTTATTATGAGCATAATTTTGCATTGTTATATTCTTTTGAATTATTTTATTGGTTTGGCGCAAGGCTTACGCCTCACCTTGCACGGATAAAAAGCTCAGTACTCGATTAAGCATTTTTAAGTTATGTTTGAAATCAAAGAAAGAAAGAATTATTAGATAACTAGTCTGTTTTATTCAATTTTCAAAACTTTTAGTTATAAATATGTTAAATTATTATTTGTTACTTTTATGTTCCATATAATGTTTTTATAGAATAAGACTAATGATTGCAAGTATTAAGACAGCCACTATATACATGACAAAGAGATACTGTAACTTTCTTGAATTACATATTTGTCCTTGGTACATTCAAAATACTTCAGAAAGGCAGAAGAAAAAAATCATTACTAGATTATCATAATAATGAGATATTTCAGAATCTAGTTCAGCTTCATACCTGCCCAAGGGCAAGAAGCCAAAGGTCCCTGGCTTTGCTGCACGAGGATACTGGAGCGCCTGCTTTCGTTCTGTGTAGAATGAGCCCAAAATGTGTAGGATAGCACACATCATATAGAAACTGAAAAAAGAATAGCAAATTTTGAGTAATTTTTTAGCTGACTTATTGGCTCTGGTGATAAAGAACAAACAATGAGCTTTCACGATGATTCCATGGCCACTGCTCTATGGATATATCTTGAAATGTTATTCAGCTTTGTCATCTCATCTTATCTTTCTGTTTGTTCTTGAATTTGGCATATATGCAAAACAAACTATGGAAATGTCAAGAATCCCTACAAGGGTGAAAACTGAGGGAGACAAATAAACCCAACCTGTTCAATTATTTCTGGAATCAGCCAGAAATATGTGGTAATTCATGATGGCTTTGATAGGTGCATCATCAACTGAGAATATATTTGCCAGGGCTTTGCAGCAATTCAACCTAAATTCGTTTTGCTAAGAAAAGATTAGTAACACTTGTAAAGTTTCTTGTCACACAAACCCATTTCAAAAAATACGACTGAATACATGTCATGCGATATGTTCATATAATTTTCTCTGTTACTTGTAAGCTCCTGCTTACCTGCTCTCCTGAAGCACGAGATATGGTTTCCTACCGACAGAAATCATTAATTTTTAATTCACGTTACAGATATGGGTCGAGGTACAAAAACAACTACTTGCAGAGCTATTTCAACATTTACACAGTTGTTTAAACTGCAGATTAGAATACACATGCAGGTCATGGAAATGCACTCAGATGAATTTGCACACAAGAAAGGAGCATGATGCGGAGTCATGAGATACAAACCATTGGTGAAGTTACGGCAGGAAGCATCTTTTGAATGGATGACATTGATAAGAGTCTCAGATATATCTCTGTCAAGGGTAAATCCCTTCTCCATCATCCGATCCCAGACACCATAAGCCAACGAAAAATTCTTCTCTCTTATGAGACCTCCAATGATTAACTTGAAAGTCAGCTCATCTGGATACAAACCTCTACTTTGCATTTCCTCGTATAGATGCATGGCTTCACTAACTCTGAGAGCCTTGCAAAACCCACTGATGAGTGCATTATAGCACACTACATCAGGGGCAATTCCTTGACTTACCATCTCATGAAAAATACTGCGAGCCATTTCTACACTACCGATCTTGCTCCAGTGATCAATAATGACAGTATACAATACATTATCTGGAGATATACCCATTTTAGTCATCTGTTCGAGAAGATTGTTGGCTATCCTCGAGTTGCCTTCTCTAAGAAAAGCTTTTATGAGGGTGGTAAATGTTTTCACATCAGGAACAATTCCCTTCTTCCACATCTCCTCCAATAGCTTAAAAGCCATTCTAGTACGGCCCACCTTGCAAAATGCTCTAATAATTGTATTGTAGGATACAACATCTACCAACCCTTTAGCTTCCATCTTTCTGGCCATCAAGGCATAAGCTGTATCTACTCTATTGCCTTTGCAGAGACCCTTTAGAAGTTGATTGTAGCTATAACCATCGGGCTTCGTCCTGCTTCTCTCCATCTTTTCTACTAACTTCTCTGCCTCGTCCAACATTAGCTCATTACAAAAATAATTCAACAACACATTATAAGTAACCAAATCAGGCGCACATCCATTCCTACTCATAAATGACTTGATTGCTTGTGCCTTATCAATCCTACCTGCTTGACAAAACCCATCTATAAGTACATTATAAATTACTACATTAAAATTAACCTTCCCCTTCAAATCCCCCACAGTGAGCTCATATGCCAAATCAACCTTCCCATTGTCACATAACCCTAAAACAAGTGCCCTGCAAGCGTCATTATCAGGTTCAAAACCCTTCTTAATCATTATTTTCCACATTTCAACAGCCTCATCAAGCCTTTTAACTCTACACAACCCACTAATTGTAATGGTATAACTCACTATGTCAGGTTCCCGCCCCTTCTCTCTCATTACTCTCAACAATTCCAAGGCATTGTCCACTAAATTCTCGCTGCACAAAAGATTCAAATAAATATTATAAGCCCAAATATCAGGCAAAATGTTGAGCCTATCCATATCATCAAAAAGCCTACAAATGAGCTCAAAGTTCTTAACTTTACACAATCCGGAGCTGAATCTGGAGTAGGTAAAGGAACTCAAAGAGAACCCTTTCGAAACCAATAAATTATAGTAGTGTTCAGCTAACTCAAAACGCAAGTTCTTTATCAACACTCCAAGGAACCTGTTGTAATCTATGGAAAAGACTCTGCAATCTGAATTGGACATTTCATCAAACACTTGGATTGCCTTATCAATAAGGCCAGCTTTCACATAGTTCGCGATGAGAGAGCGATATATGAGGCGTTGTTTGCCAAGGATTTTATACATAGATAAAAACAGCTCCCCACAGAAAACTACGCATTTGAGCTCTATGCCTGGATCGGAAGCAGAAAGCTGTAATCTTTATATCGATACGAATGTTGGGATGTTTATTGTACAACAATGCAATACAACTGTACAAATACATTTGAATTTATCGGTGTACGTACAGGTACATGTTTCGCCAATGGTGATAACGGCGAGAGAGGGAGATGTAAGGGGGACTCCAGGGCGCAGAAATAAAGTCCGCTCCGCTCTCTGAAATGGAAACCTGGTATATTTCGAATGGCCTTTACACCGGGTGTTCTTTGGCCCCAGGGGGTCCCACGATTTTTTTATTGGCCGAGATCCTCTCAACGAATTTGTACATCGAGCTGTCAAACTAATGTACAAATAGCAAAACCTTTTCGAATTCTTAAAGAACTGCAAAACCTTGGAATAAGAAAATTTAGATCATGTTCTCTTTACTGTTTTCAAGTCGTTTTCTGTTTTCGATTTTCCAAAACAGTAAAAACGCGTTCTCTTTCCTATTTTCGAAAACGCGTTTTTGAAAACGAGTTAAAAGTTACAAAGGAAACACAAA
>CAIGRL010036583.1:0-14264 GCA_903798325.1 Fraxinus xanthoxyloides
CCCCCCGAGAGGCAAACTCTGAGGCAGGTGACACCATTTGTAAAGGACGCTCTGCAACAAACCCTACGTGTGACCAAATTCTTCTGCTTTCTTCATGTTACAAACACGTACATTTGTACTTTCGCTTGGGTACGCATCAGCATCTTGTACCTCAACATACTCTCTTGCTGGAGACAAATTATTGAAGTATATGTTTTGTGATTGCAGGGTATGGGTCCCAGTATGCTCCCAACGATCAATCTCTACGGTAACTTGCTTTTGGCTGAAAGAATCTCGACCCGTCTGGGGAAAGTTGGCCCGGGTGACGTGGTCCTGGTCCGGAGCCCCGAAAACCCCAGACAGTTTATGACCAAAAGAGTGAAGGGCGGGGAAGGTGACAGTGTTACTTACTTGGTGAATCCTAAGAAGAGTGATGAAGAAAAGACTGTTATTGTAATTAATCCTAATTCTTTTATCCATTTTCAAATTGTTTTCAGAAATGTTCTTGTTTGTTGCATAATGAATCGGAAATTTTTCTTTTTTGGTATGCTACTTAAGTTGGTTTAGTGTAGTGGATTGTGTTGATTTTGTATATGATCAATCCAATTGCCTTTTTTTTTTTTAGTAGATAAAATACTGTTTAGGGTTTTTGGGGTTCTAGACAAATTCCTTATGCACGATCAATCTGTTTAATATTTCTTAGTCATATGTATAATTTCTCTGCATATACAATATAGTTATCTTTCTCTTCTAATGCATAATATGTATGTATAATTATATTCCTAGAGCAAGGTACAAGTACTGGAGCATGTATTATTCCATTGATGAGTTGTGCTTGAGGCTTCAAAGGTTGTGCATTAATATGTTATCAGTTTTCTTATGTGTGGTAAAATTTTTGCTCTTTGTATTGTTTAACCAGATTTTGTGATTTATTTTTCAATTTTATTAGGTACCAAAGGGCCACGTTTGGATAGAGGGGGATAATAAATATAATACCAAGGATTCAAGGAAGTTTGGGCCAGTACCTTATGCTCTTCTGCAAGGCAGAGTTTTCTGTGTGGTAAGCAAATTTATCATTTAGCTGCAGGATTTCAGACTCCAAATTGCTTTATAGCCTTATTTGTGTTTTCTTGGATTTTGTTTATACATATTGAAAAGAATCTAGAGGCTACCTTTGAACTTCAATTTAAAAGGATTGTAAACTGGTTTGAATTAGACAGATTGAATGCCTTAAATTTAATTTTACTAGAGGTATTTTGATTCAAGTTTCATTAAAATTTCAATGTTTTGAAGATCTATTCTTGCTTTCTTTTGTCTGTAGTTATGGCCTCCTGAAGATTTCAAATCAATAGGCAAGGATTTTCAGTAATTCAAGATCCGGTGAGATACACCTGTTTACGACCTTCTTTTCCTAATAGTTTTTACTTTCTTTGCTGAATCTGGCATAGTTTTGTTCATTACAGTTATGATGGAAACAGGATTAAGAGATACAGCATACTTCTTTTTGCAATCAAGCAATAAAGTTTATCTTCCAAAGGCACTGTTGTGAAAATTCACAGACCTAACTCTATGTTACCTTCATGTGCTTTTCTTTAAGTATGTTTGTTCTGTTGAACATCCCTCTTGTTAATAAGGAATAAACTGGGATTGCGGTGTTGGAGCTAATAATTCAGAGGCCCATAGCCTTTCAATTTTTGCACCTAATATTGGTAATTCATAAGTAACCGTGCAGTTTGGTAACTTCCTCACATTCATAAAATGATATCGAATATACATTCAGAAAGTTTTAATAAAAGTTAATTTTAGTGAAAGGAATGTAACAGGATTCCATAAGCTGATCTTAATTTGGGATCTCTTTTCTTGAAATTTTGAGATTTAACTTTTGGATGCACATGGTCCTGACTTTGACTTTTTTATTGAACCAGGAAGACATGGGGGTGGATTTCCATGTGTGTTTTGCTGGCTAATTGAGGTTTTGGAGTAGGATGATGCTATCCACGAAGCCGCTTAGGAAATGAGCATTAATTTTCTTGGTATTTGGTTAGAAGTATTATATATATGGTGCACAGCACACGCCTTCGATGAGATTTATCAATACTGCTAAATTTTTTGATATAAAATTCAGTATTACTACTAGAACTAGAAAGAATTCGGTTTAAATGTAGAAAATTTCATAACTCAAATCATAGATGATAGAATCATCAACGATTTTTTATGAACTTCATTCTCTCTCAGACATGCCAATTGTTGCCCCAGTTTTGTTGCACTTACACAACTTTGTTTATACTCTTTAACATGGTACACAATTTTCCCTTAATTTTAACAACACGTATTCAAATCAATGACCTCGATTTTGACATTTCTAAGGGTGTCAAACTAGCTTAATTCTTGTTGTCCCAATACCTACGAAGAACAGAATTTTATGCATTACTTAATCCATACAGCCCTCTGTTGAGCTGTAGAAATTAGCGTTGAATCATTTACTAGTTATTTTCAGTGAATGCATGTTTAGCTAATATTTAAAAAAGGGAGAGAACTATCAATGAAAATTGAAAATTATGTGACATTTACTTCTAATTTCTACAACGCAAGTAACTTTATGTATTATGAATTACTAAAGATAATTTACAATACAGTTTACGGAAACAAGACATCATGTGGATGCCAGACAAAGACCAATTAACTCGCTCAGGCTATTTATATACGAGATTAAAAATAAAAATAAAAATCGAGAGTAAACTGGGGTAACTTTGAAAGATAGAGGTAGATATTACTAAAAATAAATCTCCATACGATTTAGTTTCAACTATTGTTAATATATATACAAGAGAAGTTGTCAGAATCATGGCAATAGCAGTCTTGTGGCTGAACTTTGAATGCTATGTAAAGCTTGCATTCAAGCTACTTCTCCTCTCGTGCTATCAGTGACAGTACCCCTCGTTTCAGCATCCTTCTCCACATTCTCGCCTCCGGTAAAATGTTGCAGAACAAAATTTAGACAATATTTCATATGGGACTTGCTCTTGATACCTACATTCATGTAAAACCCTAATCAACTGATAAAACCGAGAAGCCCACAATGCAGATACATGAATGGCATGTTTGGTACAAAGGAATGGATACCGGAAATTAAGAAAAAAGAACTAAAATCTTGTTCATCATCCCGTCTAGTAGTTTCTCACTATATTAATTCTAGTCAATGCAATATATTACTGTAACCGAAATATAGCCTCATCACTGCGAATCTCAATCAATAATTTTCTGGTCTATAAGTACAGTTTAAAATCAATTTAGTTTGTGTTCCTTTGTTCCATAGATTTTGAAACCCTACAAACATCTCCACCCTTCCAACCATTATGAAATCAATAGGAAGGAGTGTGGTTCCATGTCAAAAGCACAAAGATATGCAAAACTATGAAGCAATCATTGATATTGCAGGAAAGCCATAAAACCAATTTATCAAGAGTGAACATTAGAGGAAACCTGGTTTGACATGCTTGTTGCAGCAGTCCAGCTCCGTGGATGTACTGTCACTGAATCGTCTCTGATGAAAGTAATTGTTCTTGATTCTTGCTCTCGATTAGTTATAAGCAGAGGTGGGAGCTCTCTCATTACCCATAGTACGAAGGCTGAGGGCACTGATGAACCTAGAAAAGGTTGTATTTGAATCCACATTAATTAAAGAGAAAAATCCCAATAATAACAAAAGTCAATAAAAGTTCTGACTAATTACCCTCTCTAAAGGGGAAACAAATTTCAACATTTTGTTCTAAATTCATTCTTATGAGAAAGCATATGAATACCTATCTTTTTCATGGGTCACATGATTCAAATTTATACCCAAATATTCATAATTATAATCAAGACTTCCAGAAATCTATATCAACTTGCAATTTGAAGGGGAGGTTCCGCATATCATATGAACTAGGTTGTTTAATCACAGTGACAAATCTATTTTAGAGATTTTTACATCAAGAATAGCGAAAGGAAACATGAGAATATCAACAATCCAGACTCCTGAAGTTTGACTGCACGGCCTTTGCAATTCAATGATTCAGGAGGCCATTACAAAAAACTACCTACTCCCTATCTCCCAACTTTCTTGGTTCAACATCCATTGCCCAAAAAAAAAATGCCTAAAACATAATGGTGAACCAAACAACCTACCTTAACATTGCTGGTTGAATCATAGTCACGATGATAATAGACACTCAGGTATTATTTTCATTCGAAATGATTAGGAAGATAACATTACAATCCAGAATAGCATACTAAATACACAAAAAAATGACACGGTTCAAGATTTCTAGTTTAAATCATGTATGATGTTAAAACAAATACCTATGAAATAATATAGAACCAGTAGAAAAGAGGTATAAACACCGTCTATTTCTTCTTGATGCCAATGATAAATCAGCTGTAATATTGATAATCTTTTGATTAGAAATTCCTTCCACTGAAAACAGGAATGGGAGACAGCTTGCTACAGAATCACCGAGAAACTTACAGGTATATTTGTAGATATAGTAACAAGAGCACTTGACGTGAAACATACAACAGATACAATGGTCAAACCTGCAACCTATACACAACATGTTATAAAAAAAACAATTAATGCAGCACAGTACCAATACCACTATCGCGGCAGATTATCTGCAACCTATAAAAAGCAAAGTGTATTAAAAAAAAACCAATTATTATGACCATAAGCAAATGAACAAATAGTTCCGCACTCATTACCAAAAGAAGAATATAAGAGAAAAAGAAATGAATATTTCCAGACTAACTGAAATTTATTCACGAATCATGACCATACACAACAGATTTAACATGTATGGGACAAATATGAATGGAATTCACTCACACAAGAAATCTATACAGCATAAAATGTAATCTGATAGGCATGAAGCTAACTACTAGTTTCTATTTTCGATGATTTCCTCTCACTAAACGTAATGTAAAGCATCTTATTTTTCTAGAGAGAGTAAAATTTCCTGGAGTACAATCAAGTAACTCACCTTCCACATTTCTGATGAGACACGCTCAGATCTCACTTTTCTCATTTTCAAGAACAATATAAGCCCTATAAAACAAAAGAGAAGCATTAGTAGAAACAAACTTAAGATAATCCTAGAGGAACTCCTATGCAAGCGTTAATAATAAATATATTGGTGTTTGTAATTATGGTCAAGAAATGAGCAGCGCCTGCCCAAAATAATTTCAATCCAGAGGTCCTCCAATCATACTTTCTTTAGGTTCCAGTGCAATGAAATTATGTAGCAGCATGTGAGATTCAGATATTCGTCTGGGTAGAAAAAAATAATCAAAAAGGAAATCATGTCCAACTGAAAGAATCTTTACATCACTTACACTTAAGTTCTCTCAACTACCATGTCTGAAATTCCAGACATTGGTCATGCAGCAGTTGCCTCAATTGAGCATACCTATCAACTAGAATTTCATTTGACTCTCCTCTCTACTCTGGTTTTATATATAATCATTTTAAGAATAATAGACTAAATTTTTTATTCTAACCCTTAATCAGAGTGATTACAAGATATGAGGAAAAAAATTAAATTGGACTATAAGAGCGGAGATAGATAAAAAAAATAAAAAAAAATAAAAAAAATGAACAAGTACTTCAGACAATTCTCACTTTGATGGGCTGTATAATCTGGTACCCTTGGACATGTATTGATGTTTTCTTAAGCATATTCTTAATTTTTTCTTACTTGGTTGATGTCATTGATTGACAGAAATGTCTGCCACAATGTTATAAGGAACAATCCATAATGTGCGTTGGCAACAAACTTGTTGGCTTCGGCCTTCGGATTCATTATTTTCTGGAACATCAGTTCCAGAATCTTCCTTCCAGTTTTTACACGTGTCATTTTATTGTAAGCAAAATGGTTTTAGAATTGCTCACGACCACTGGTCATTGTCAGATGAATCATATTCATGACAGATACAAGTTTAAGATTCATTAAAAATTAGGTTCATCATTAAAAAAAAAAAAGGAAAGTTCCTGCCCATATAAATATATACCCCGTCAATCCACTTCTCTCAACCTAAACCATGAGACTAATCTAAATGGGTTTCCAAAGCTAAAATTTCAGAAAATATGAGCATAAAGAGTAGATAAAAAAACAATTAATATATTGAAAAAGAAAAAAAAATAAAAATAAAAATGGTTAATATCATAAGTGCTCACCATAGCATGCCAAGGCTCCTCCCAGGAAAAGAACCGCAATGGCAAAAAGATCTACGTATACCTGCAAGATTTTTTGCAAATTGCACCTTCATCAACCCTGACCACACACACATGCAGAGAATAAGGTAATACATTTTCATATGAGAATTACTGGTTAAAAGAATTTTAGTGTCACTTGAACAGGTTGCCATTTAAAGGCATTTGTCTACAGTTCAGTAACAACATACGGACCAAATAAGAACAAAATGAATTGCTTTGAACATCTCACATCATGTGAACAGAAAGATCCAACTTCTAAGACAATGAGCCAATTAAATTAACAGGGCAAATTTCCACTATGAACAGAAATAATTAACCATTGCTAGGTCAAATCTTATTAGAAACCCATCGGCAAGGAAATTTATATGGTTCAGTTATTCATAACCGAATAGAAGTCTCTGTTTTTAAATTTGAATCAGCTAAAGAGCGAACTTTAGTTCTTTCTATTTCGTCTTCTGAATTTCTAAATCTTGAAGGGAGAGGGAGGGAGCATACTGATAACTGAATTTCTCAACTAGTCATATGACTTATTTTATGCCACAGTACATGCATACAAAACAGTATTGAATAGTAACACCAAAAGAGGATTTCACTCTTGAGAAATTACAAAACAAAGATGACGTCTCTTAGATTCCATAAAGTTGTACTATAACTGTATATCAATGTCATACTGCAAGACCAAAGAGTAGTTCAATTACAAAGATGCCTGTGCAGCCGGACTTACTATGTTACAGCACAACCTGTGATAACATGGCAGGTATATTTTCCCATAATTGAAACCATTAACTATAATACCATTCAAAAAATTTACAAAATTCTATACATGTGTTTACAATGTCACAATTAAGATTGAGAAGCAACGTCATAGCATTTCTTTGAAAGCATAGGATAATAAAAAGAAACCAAAGGCACGTGTACATGCCTGAGCAATGACTTCAGAATCAATCTGATTCCGTCCCATGCCAATCCAGATTAGCACAGCACATGCTATCATTATTGCAAAAAATATCACAGTAACCTGGAAAATTCATTATTAGATCAACTAAAATATGGATGAGAACACAAAACTATAGTGTTTCCAAGGAGCGGAAAATGAATGTATACAAAAGTTTCAATGCTTCAATACCAAAATCACAATTTTTTGCCTGCTTCCGGTACGGATCGCCCAAAAGGAGAAACATCTTCTGCAACCATTGGTATTAGAATCAGCTCTCCTCTTCTCCAGCAGGGTTTCTCCGGGACTATAACCTTCATCCTCCTCATCATCATCGTTTGACTGATGGCAAAGGTCAACCCTAGAAACCATTCCCGTTGAAGGTTATCTTTTAGTTTCAGAAATCAATAACTTTATCACAATTTAGCATCAAATGAGTATTGAATATTGAATTAACTCTTCAGAGGTATCAGGTATGCGTCCATAAAATGACAGTTCCACTGTCACATGATGAGGGAAAAGAGTATAACCCAGCACAACTTGCAATTTTTAGTATATATCAAAGACCAACGATATCCTAGACATCCAGAGTTGGTTAAGAAAGTAAACAATGTAATTTCAAACTTTTCCATCATAAATAAATGAATTCAAGCATAGAAACCAACTTCTGAAAAACTCAGGTTCTTTACAAAATCTAAATTTAGAGCAGAAAATAAAGTTGCAGAAAATAATTTTACTTTACTAGATTGCTCAAATATATGGTCCTAACGTAATTTTCAATAAAGGAACAGCGCCCGTACGAGCGAATGAATACTGGCCACCTAACACTGTACATAATGATTGCAATAAGTTAACGTCCATAAAATCAGTCCTTCGCCAAACTAAATTGGATATCAAAAAAAAAGTTGTATTTGACATTAACTTTGTCTTATATACTATATTATATTCTTAACAGCAACAATATTGCAATGAACATCACAATCATATTATATTAATATTTAATTTGCATCATCTGTTTATTCAAACAGAAGCAAAATGCTGATGGGTAACAAAAGATTCGACATTACAGACACACAAATTTTTATAATCAGGTAAATTTAAATCCACAATGCTGTGCATTAAAACGCATGTTGAAAACGAAGCATTCAAGTTCTCGAGTAACAAAAAGAGAACAACTTACCAGAATGACAAGAGTAGAAGAAATGCTGCAACGAACAGAATTTTGGGGAAAGCTGCAAAAATAATATCTTCTAGCTTAAGCAACTTTTAAATTGTCAATCAAAAGTTTTATAACCACTCAAGAAGGTCAAGGATTAGAACTTGTCTACCCATGACAACGAAACCACAGGAGTTTGACCAGCAAAGCCAACCCTTGCAAGCAGCAAGAAGACTTAACACAAAATAAAAGAAATACCCTGCCAGTGAAAAGTTATATTTCATTAGACTTCATGTGACGCAAATAAGGACTTCAACTATCTTCCAAGACATATAATTGAGATCATTGGCAACAAACAACTTCAAGACAAACAACTTCAAGACAAAAGGTGATGCAACTTTTCTAGGTGTAGGAGAAATTAAATCAATTAGTTAAGCACCTAGGGCATGACAACATGCCTATTCGTCTTCTTCTGACCAAGCCCTTAAACCCTGCGAAAACCAACGCCCATCTCAAAATCCACGAACGTTGTAGATGCTCGGATTTAACTTTGTCCCTTGAGGACTTTGAGCTTGAGGGTCATGACAATAGGCTTTACTAAATAAACAAATTTAGGCTTTACTATGTTTGTTCGTCATAGCTTTAGCTTTTGTACGGTCCCTATTTTACTTACCTCTATGAAAGATGGCTTTTGACGCATGTTTATCGATAGTCACACCATCAACAAAATCTCTATTATGTATTGTTTTCATATTCTGCGTCTTACGGATATGTCACATGAGCTAATAGGGTCTTTGTAGTTTTTGAAGATTAATTTACGAATTGGTTATAATCAAATTAGGATTAAATAAGAGGATGAATGAAAGACGACATTTAAGATTTAGGATGGTTTGTATGAATGATTAGTTATGCCTTTTAGGGTGTCCAATGCGTCTAGGGGTGGGCAAAATGTCTAGACCAAACCAAATCAGAACTGAACCGAACCAAACGGTTTGATTCTACGAAAAAATTTAATAGTCTTAATTCTTCAAACTAAGAACCATTTGGTTTTGGTTCTAGTTTTGTTCTAGTTCTAGAACTGACAACCAGATCAAAATTTAATTTTTAATTTTATTCTTTATATATTAGTTAGTGGAGACTCTAATTTTGTATTCATTGGAGACGGTCCATTAATTGATTTAGGCTTATAAGAGACAGTCAATTAATTATGTATACCCTAATTTTGTATTCATTTGAATAATTTCTCTTTCAGTTCTTATCAATTTACACAACTCCGCGAAAAGTCGGCACCACATTTTATCATGTTAGTGGAGGAGACTCTTTCAAGATCGGAAAATAGAATTGCTCAATCACTTAAATAGCCTTTATACGATTTTTTCACCTTGATTATTTGATGAATCATTTATGTTCTTCACAAATAGCGGAAAATCTAATAAGCATCCATGGAGTATTAAACAGTTAATGATTGTCTATAAAAATGGACGGTAAAATTTTTGCATAATTCATTCTTTATCATGGGGGTGTGCCTTATGCATCATTGTTATTACTTATTAGACAATCTTTTGTATGGGAATGAAAATTGATTTGTGTATTCAAATTATAACTATATTTTGTTAGTTTGGACTTCTGTGATCTCGATGATTGATAATTTGAACTTTTCGAATGTTTAATATTTATTTTTTTATTTAAGTATTTATTACTAACTTACAGAAATAGCGCAAGTCTGAAAATTTAAGAAATGAAATTAGAACCAAACCAAACTGAATGGTTCGGTTTTAGTTTGGCTCCATATCTTAAAAAAGCCATTTGGGTCCATTATAAAAAAAAAACTATTGGTTCATGGTTTAGTTCTCTTGGAATCAGAACCAAATGGAATCATGTCTACCCTAAATGCCCCTAGTACTTTATGTGGATCATGAACTATATCGTGCAACCTTTTATTGGGAAATTTCTTGTGTATTTTGATTACATTTTGATTTATAGTCAGCTGCACACTTAGATCACCTTCAACAAGTCTTCCTTGCTATTTGTTCCCTGAAATGTATGCTAACCTTTCCTTTCTATAATTACAAAGACTTCTTCCGGTTCATCATTTTTGCCCAAGATACTTTTGTTGATCCAGCTAAAATCTCTACTATTCATGATTGGCCTGAACGAACCTACGATGCAGACTGAAGCCCATAGCTTTCATGAGTTAGCTTCCTTCTATAGGAGATTTATTCAAGAATTTAGTTCTCTCACCGTTCCCATCATCAAGTGTGAAAAAATGGGAATTTTTGTTGGAACCCTTTCGGGCCAAAATGCCTTCTTCTCCATTAAGCAAAAGTTGATTGAGGCTCTCGTTTTATGCCACCCTAATCTTTCGACATTTTTAGTTTGCCTATGATGCTTCTTGTGTCGGTAGACGTAGTGGCTTAAGTCAAGATGGTCACTACGTTGCTTACTTTAGTAAGAAAATAAATGACACTAGCAAAAGTATTCTACTTATGACAAAGAGTTCTACATCTTTGTCCATCATTCATGATATTATTTATTGCCTGGAGTGCTTGTTCAGACCGTCGGGTTCTTTGTTACCTTAATTCCTAGGGTAAATCAAGTGAACGATTGTTAAGTGGATCGAGTTTCTTCAAGAGTACATTTTTGTTCTTCACCACCAATCTAGGTTTGAAAACTAAGTGACTTATACTCTTATTCATTTTATGAACACTATTGCGGTGGGATTTAAGCGATTAAAGGACAATTATCCTAGTTGTCTCGACTTTGGCATCATCTTTCAAGAACTCTTAGTTACTCCATCATATGACCATTTTTCTTTCTTGCTTAAAGATGGTTATCTTTTCAAAGGAATCAAATTGTGTATCCCTCATACCTCGTTTTGTGACTTTCTTGTCTGGAACTACATGTAGGGCTCTAGCTGGTCATTTTGTTCACGATAATATTGTCACCTTAGTTGACGATCGATTATTAGCCTTCCCTTAAGAAAGATGTTGCTCACATAATTTCTCAGTGTTGCACGTGTCATTTGGGCAAGGCACAATGTCAAAACTCTAAGATGTATACTCTTCTCTATGTTCCTCCTCTTTAGTATAACCTTAGCATGGATTTCGTTCTCGGGTTAACTAAAATTGCTAGAGGTCATGATTCCATTTTCGTGGTTGTGAATACTCTCTCTAAGATGGCACATTTCATTCTATCCCAAGTCTACTGAAGAGTCCCATGTCACTAAGTTGCTCTTTAAAGAAGTTCACCTCCATGTCTCCCGATCAATATTGTATCCGATCATGATATTAAGTTTGTTAGTTAATTTTGAAAAACACTAAAAATTATTTGGGACGACATTAAGTTTTCATCCACATTCCACCCCCGATCGATGGTCAAACTGAAGTGGTGAACAATAGTCAGGTAACCTACCTCGCTGCTTAGTTGGGGTTGAAGCGGGTAATTAGAATCTTGTGTTGCTAACTGTTGAGTTCGCATAAAATAATTTTCTCAGTAGATCTACTGATCATAGCCTTTTTAAGGTCGTCTAGAACTCATCCCCAAGTCAACCACTTGATCTTGTTCCTTTGCCCACTGATTTTCATCACATTGCCTCTGCTCAAGCTTTTGTTAATAACATTCGCGACTTGGATTATGAGAAATGTTAAAATTTCTTTAAGTAATGACAATAATATACTAACCCTTAATTCACATTGTAGGAATAAAGAGTTTAATTTTGGCAATAATGTAATGATAAGACTGGCACCTAAATATTTTTCAAAACATGCTACTAAAATTTTTGTACTAGATCACTTGGACATTGCCCCATTATTAAATGGCTTGAAACTAATGCTTATCTACTTGATTTGCCGACGTATTTAAATATTATTCCTGTTTTAAATATAACATATTTATATCGTTATCAATGCACGTTCGAATTTCCAATTTTTTCGTCTAATATTTTAGCAAGACAGGCTCCTCGGCTGCCTCACGGACATCTGTGACCACACATTCACTTCAAGATAACGTCGATAAGGTGCTCGACAATCAGACTCAAGGTGATGGCTTTCATGGGGTTTTGGTGTGTTGGAAGGATCGTCAACTTAACGATGCTACTAGGATTACTGAAGATGCTTTTCATCAGCTGAATGCAAAGTTTTTGGATGCCTATCTGAATTATACATGGTCGGAGTTGAGTTCTTTTCAGTCGGGAAGAAATGATGCAACATGAACGTATATTCTAGATGTATGTGAAATTAAATCAATTAGGATTTTATAACATTTTTCTTATTTTCTTGTAAGACAACTTATTTGGTTTCCTTTGTTAAGAAACCCTAGATTTCCTTATTAGCCCTAATTTTGACTCTATTTAAAGAAACACTTTACTTGTAATGAGACACAATTTTAATCATTGAATATAATTACAAGTCTCCCTCCAAAATCTCTCTTCTTCTCTTCCCTCCCTTTCTTTTCTTCTTTAATTGTTCGTGTTGAATAGCTTAAGTTCGTCGTTAGAAGGCTAAATAGATTAAAATTAAACACACATGAATAGGTACTGCTGATGAGAATGTTAACGTAATAAGGACCAAAAAATATGCGGTAATAACTTAAATTTTAGTGAAGAACTTCTCAAGGCTGCTTTATACTAATTTTTTGTAACATCTAAATAATCCAGGAAAGCATTCTGCCTTGCTTAATGCCTCATATCCCATAAACCACTAGCTACAGAATTTTTTTTTCTTTTTTTCTTTTTCAAACCCATATTCTTCATGATTAATACTGTGGCATTCAAATTTCCAATTATTTGGTTTTCAAGCATCATTTTGCACTTAATTTAGAGCCACCACAGGCATAAACACATATTATGTAAATTCAGGGCTTTCAAATTAATAATTAACAGAGGAACAGTATCACTTGCAGTAGTCAGGTTATATGTGTCATTTGCCATTTATTGTTAGTATCAATGGCTGCATCAATTGAAGGGTCTGAGAAAACCACATTTCTAAAAAAAATAAATTCTCACCCAAATTAGAGGATCCAATCATTAGATGAAACACCTGCAATTTAAGACATGATTTTATCAGATTTACACTTTGATAAAACAAAATAAACAGCCATTTTAAAACCATATAAATTTGATCTTAAATCACAATCACCAATAGGTCAGCATCTAAATATGCTCTGTTGTCTATCAATTAGACTAGCACCATCATGAACCATACGCATATGCTACAAGTTGCAAAATTGAGAGGTGCATTCAGTTCAAACTCAAGAAACCCACAGGGAAAAATCTTCTTCCAGAAAATGGAAAACAAAAAATTCGCAACAAAATACATGTCCAACACCCTCCTTGGAAAAGAAATCCTGAGTTCAAGACCCATTCTGGACTAGGCTTTTAGTGTAGTTGTGTACTTTAACATTCTAACGAACTTCGTCTGAAATGAAAAGGAAATACAGAAAAGCAGAAACTGCAGAGTAATGCAAAAAGAACAGCAATCACAGAAAGATATTTTTGGACTATTTTCAATTAAAAACCAGAGTCCTGAATTGCATATCTTGTGAATAACAGAATCGTTCCTCGGACATCTAAGAGAATTCATATGAAATCATATATTTCGCAAGGTAAGTTTGGAATAATCTAATCGTTGAACAGTCATCATGCACCTACACTAAGATGTGTTAGTTTTTTTCTTTTTTCT
Organism: Fraxinus xanthoxyloides; assembly: GCA_903798325.1. Lineage (NCBI taxonomy): Eukaryota > Viridiplantae > Streptophyta > Magnoliopsida > Lamiales > Oleaceae > Fraxinus > Fraxinus xanthoxyloides. The sequence goes on from CAIGRL010036583.1 coordinate 13,998, forward strand.
TGTTTGTGACAAGACTTGAGACAAACACTAGAATATAACAACACAGATAAACATCACAGGATTTCATTACGGTCAATCTTATCCACTAACTAAAGAAACTCACTCAAGATAATGTTCTGCAATTTCCAACTTGTGTTGCAAAATACACATACTGTTGACAGGCAAACAAAGGGGAATGTGTTGTGTGAATGGAACAACTGCTTACTTTTTGACGTGTCCAGCCAAGATGTGAGTTCCTTGAATGAATCCTCATCAACTGGTACAACA
>CAIGRL010036594.1:0-15023 GCA_903798325.1 Fraxinus xanthoxyloides
GAAATTTCCGACAAGTCATGGCGTAGGGGTTGTACGTGGAGATCAAACAACGGCGAGAAAGTGCTATATCTCAAGTATTCAGGGTTGGAGCATTGACGTCATGCAACTATCCACCCGGGAGCTCGAGCTCGGGTATCAAGAAAGACTTGCTCCAGTGGAAGATTTGGAAGAGGTCGAGCTCGGGCATGACAAAAAAGTAACCATTGGTCAGGATTTGGACGCCGCTCTCAGGGATGAACTCATCCAGTACTTGTCCCGCAACATTGATGTATTCGCCTAGATGGTAGAGGACATGCTTGTGATAGACCCCAATGTCGTGGTCCATAAGCTAAACGTAAGGCCTGACACCAAACCCTTAAAGCAAAGGAAGAGGCAATTTACGCCAGAGAGATGGGAGGTGATACGAGAGGAGATCAGCAAGCTCGTCAATACTCAGTTCATCAGAGAAGTTCAATACCCAGAATGGCTTGCCAACGTTGTTCTCGTCAAAAAGGCTAATGGGAAGTGAAGAGTATGTATTGATTTCACAGACCTGAACAAAGCGAGCCCAAAAGACAGTTACCCTACCCCGGATCGACAACTTGGTGGATAGTACCTCGGGTCACAAGTTGTACAGCTTTTTTGACGATTTTTCGGGCTATCACCAGATTCTTATGGATGAAGAAGATCAAGAGAAGACTTCATTCATAGCCGACTCTGATATCTACTGTTACAAGGTCATGCCCTTTGGTTTAAAGAATGCAGGGGCAACATATCAGAGACTCATCAGCAAAGTCTTTGCTGATCATATTGGGAAGAACATTGAGGCCTACGTTGATGATATGGTGGTCAAAAGTAAGCAAGAGAATGCACACATCACCGACCTGGAGGAAGTGTTTTCTACCCTCCGAAAATACAAGATGAAGTTAAAAACAACCAAGTGTGCCTTTGGGGTGGCATCCGGGAAATTCTTGGGTTTCATGATCACCCACAGGGAAATTGAAGCCAATCCTGATAAGATAAGAGCTTCAATTTCCATGGAATCACCCAGGAGCAAGAAAGAGGTCCAGAAGCTAACAGGTCGGGTGGCTGCTTTGAATAGGTTCATGTCGAGGGCAGTTGACAAGTGTTTTCCCTTCTTTAAAGTCCTAAGAGGCAATCAGAACTTCAATTGGAATGAGGATTGTGAGACAGCTCTCCAAGAACTCAAACGGACGTTGGCTACTCCTCGAGTACTTACAAAACCTGAACCCGGAGACACGTTGTACTTATACATGGTCGTATCTCAAAATGCAGTAAGTGGAGTGCTGGTGAAAGAGGTAAAGAAAGCCCAACAACCCATCTACTATGTGAGTAAGGTATTATTAGACGCGGAGACAAGGCATACACTGGCAGAACAACTTGCCTTGGCTCTGGTGGTAGCAGCTCGAAAGCTACGTTAATATTTTCAGTCACATCCCATTATTGTGCTTACGGATCAGCCATTCAGATAGATACTCCAAAAGCCGGATGTCTCAGGAAGGTTGTTAAAATGGGCAATCGAACTTGACGAATTTGATATAGAGTTCAGAGTTCAAACCCCGACCTTCTATTAAAGGACAAGTTTTAGCAGATTTCATCACAGAGCTTACCCCAAGGCCGCAGGTGCGGAGGGACAACCCGACCACCATAGGGGATGTATGGGAAATATTTGTTGATGGAGCATCCAACTCCTCGGGCTCGGTGCAAGGGTCATCATCAGCAGTCCGGATAAACTAACCGAAATTCAATGTACACTTAGATTTGAATTCGAAGCTACCAACAATGAGGCGGAGTATGAGATTGTAGTCATTGCTCTTGAACTTGCCGATAGCCTGGGAATTGAACGTGTCAAGCTATTTAGCGATTCGTAACTCGTGGTAGGGCAGATTGAAGGGGCATTCAAGAGGAAAGACGAAAAGATGAACATGTACTGTTTGAAAGTGCATGATCTACAAAGGAGATTCAAGGATTTCTGGGTTCTAAAGATCACTAAGGCTGATAACACCAAGGCAGATGCATAGTCAAGGCTGGTTTTCATGAGGGTAGTGGGCTTCATAAGACAATCCATATAAAAAAATGTGACGGAACCGAGCGTAAGTTAAGAACTAGTGGTCATGGACATTGATAATGAGTCATCTTGGATGGACCCCATAATTGAGTTTATAACAAGTGGAAATCTCCCCGAAGACTTAAAGGAGGCCATGAGGGTGTGATCGAGAGCACCAAAGTATTGCATAATCCAAGGGATCCTCTTTCTCAGGAATTTTACACTCCTATATCTCAGATGCCTCAAACCATCGGAGTTAACACAGGCGATGGCCAAAGTTCATGAATGGATATGTGAAAATCATCAAGGAGCACGTGCTCTTGCCTTCAAACTTCTAAGGTACGGGTACTATTAGCCGACGATGAAGAAAGACACCTCAGAATATGTCAGAAAATGTGATAAATGTCAAAGGTTTGGTAACATCATTCATACTCTCGCTGAACAGCTCAACCCCATACCATGTTCGGCCCCTTTTGAACAATGGGGGATTGATATCCTCGGCCCCTTTCCGATAGCAAGAGGACAGTTGAAGTTTGCGGCTGTAGCTGTGGAGTACTTTACGAAGTGGGCTGAAGCAGAGCCCCTGGCAACCATCTTGGAGCCCAAGCTGAGGTCGTTCATCTGGAAGTCTGTCATATGTAGGTTCGGGATACCTAGGGTGCTCATAACTGATAACGGGAGACAATTTGACAATGCGCAGTTCAAGAATTTCTGCACTAACCTTGGGATAGATCATCGCCTTACTTCAGTCGCGCATCCTCAAAGCAATGGTTTGGACGAGGTAACCAACAGAATTGCAAGACCTCTGAACAAGGATTGAAAGTGCGCAGGGCAACTGGCCTGACGAGTTACCCTCCATACTATGGACCTATAAGACTTCACATAAGACAACAATAGGAGAGACCCCATTCATGCTTGCCTTCGGGTTGGAGGCCACTGTCCCTATTGAAGTTAGCCTTCCATCGCTAAGGCATTTAGAGCATGATATGGAAGGAAGTACCATAGAACATCTCGACCTGTTGGAGGAGGTTCACGAATATGCTGCACTACGAGTCGCCTCATATCAAAATAGGACGGCCAAATACTTCAACAACAAGGTCCAACTCAGGAGATTCAGAATGGGAGACCTTGTGCTCAGAAAGGCTGAGGCCACTGGCCATGCCCTAGGGAAACTTGGGCCAACTTGGGAAGGACCCTATGAAGTCATCCGACAAGTTCGAAATGGAGCATACAGTTTGAGAGATATGTCGGGAAGACCACTGCCAAGAACTTGGAATGCCAACAACCTCAAAATCTATCACAAGTAAAAATCATGACCTTACAAGCACTATTTTACTTTTATTTGTTTTTTCAAGTCACTTTTGTTGAATTCTGGGCCTGCGCGCCATATTTGTTGTTTTTTCTTAGTCGAAATCTTTCGAACCTCACTCATGAAGGCCTACGAGCCCGTTCTCATTACAGAAACAAAGCAAAGATTATAATAATAGTTGGGGAAGGCCCAACAAATTTTTTTACAAATCTCTTCAAAAGCCCTGTCAATTGCAGGCACCCTTCGAGACGTGCTACGAGCATGATCTCTTCAAAAGCCCTATCAAGCGCAGGCACCCTTCAAGACATGCTACGGGCATGATCTCTTCAAAAGCCCCGTCATGTGCAGACACCTCCCTGAGAGATGCTATGGGCATGATCTCTTTAAAGCCCTGCCACGAGCAGGTACCTCAGGGTATACCATGGGCGAACACCCCAAGGTAGGCCATGAGCATTCACATCAAAACCCTATTACGCACAGGCACCCTCCGAGACATGCTATGGGCATGATCTCTTCAAAAGCCCTGTCAAGTGTAGGCACCCCCGAAGTCGTGCTATGGGCATGATTTTTTTAAATGTCGTGTTACGCGCAGGCACCATCCAAGGCGTGCTACACCTAATGGAAATTCTCGAGCATGGCCATTCCCGGAATTTTATTCTTGGGCCAATATATCCTCACACAATGCTCGAGCTCGGGCAGATAAAGCCCCCAGTCCTGAACCTATCGTCAGGCTCAGGACCTAAACGAATGAATATTTAATTAAACATATCATCAAGCTCATACGTTCACGCTCTAAGCTCATCGAATGGAGCAGCCAAGATATCCCCGAGATGTTTGCTCAAAAAGTTCTCGAGTTTGTTACTTTGAAAATACTTGACTAAATTTTCAGGATAAAGTCCTCGATTTTTAATTTTCGAGCTGAAGTCCTTGAGTTTTAATTTTCGAGCTAAAGTCCTCGAGTTTTAATTTACGAGCTAAAAGTCCTCGAGTTTTAGTTTTCGAGCCAAAGTCCTCGAATTTGTTGCTTTGAAAATTTTCATGAAAAGACATCGAGCATTCATATTAAAACTATGTCGTTAGGGGGATAAAAACACAAAGATAAAAGAACATATGGTCGGACAATTTACATTAACAAAACACTAAAACATTGTTTTAAACCCAAGCCGGGCAGTACAAAAAAAAGGAGATCAATCGTCATTCTCGGGGTCAGCCGTCGGGCTTTGATGTCCCTCCTCCTCCTCATCCCCTTCCACGTCAACTTCGTCCGTCGCGTCTTCGGACTCAGACAGGTCGAGGGTTTTGGCGATATCAGGAATCCCCTTCAAGTCCTCAGGCTGGGCTTCTGGCCTCTAGGGTAGGAAGGCCCGAGCTTCCTTTAAAGCATGAAAATACGACCCCACGGCGTACTCCCCCCCTCAAAGCTTTGAAGTCGTCGGATAGCTTGAAGTCCTCGATGGCCACACCTCGGGCTTCCATAAGTTTCCCTTCGAAGTCTTTTTGGGATCGCTTGAGCTCCAGCCTCAATTCCTCGGCCTCATCCCGGAAGGAGCCCGCCTTATCCCGAGCCTTATGGAGCTCGTTCCTGGCCTCATCACGCTCCCTCGCGAGGAGGGCACGTTCAGCCTGGAGATCTTTCAACTGTTGTTCCCGGGCTTTTACCTCCTCGAGGAGGCTTGACATCTTCCGAGACTCCTCGGCCTCTTTCAAGGAGAGCCCTCAAGTAATACTCATAGCCTGCAAAAAATATGAACATAAGTTATTGGTCGAGATTATAAGTTAGAAAAGAAAATGATAATGATATTATCGAGCTTACCTTTGTTAGCAAAGTATCGAGCACACCGTCCTCAGGCCCCTAGGTCCCACTGTATTTGTCGATAATGCCCAGGACGAGGCGACATAATTCCCGGTCTTCTGAATGAATAGGTCGGGCTGTAAGATTGTCTTCATCGAGATCCACGACGACTGGTCCCCAAGGTGCCAGGGTCTCTCGAGCAGTCTCTTGGCTCGCAGGATGAGCAGTAGCACGTTTCCCCGAACCTGGTGATCTTGCCTTTGAAGACTCCCCGGGGCTACTCACTGGCCGCTCGTACCTCGCATCCCGAGACCTCTTTTTACCTTTTTCTGCCCGGGGGGCCCGGGCTTGATGAGCTTTATTTTTCTTCCCGACGGCCGCACGCAAGTCGGCTGGGTCGTAGGCCATTCCTGCACATGACAGAAATACTTCATATCGAGCACGAGCACTATGTCATATCAATAAAAAGTTAAACAAAGGAAAAAGTCCTACTCTCGAGGCCCTTCATCCCTGTCAGATCGAGGATGTCATCCCCGTCAGATCGAGGATGTCATCCCCGAGGATGTCGTTCATATCATACACAAGAGGCTCGAGATTCTTTGGCATCTGTCTATCTCGTTCTAAAGACTCAAAATAAACCCGACCCTCACAAAAGCTCGAGGTATCTGGAAAACCCCACCAAGGGCTAAAGGGGAGGTCAACGTCTCGAGGAATGATGAAGAACCACTTATCCTTTCACCCTTTTAAGGAACTTGGCATCCTCGGGATGAAAGGTAAGCAAAGCATGAAAATTGGGAAAGTTGTTTAAGGTCGAAGACCATCCTACACAGATCGAGATATGGCTCTATTCCTAGGTATCTATAGGCAATAAAGAAATAAGTTAGCATTCTCCACCCGTTCGGCATTAACTGCCACGGGCACATATTATACTCGACCATTAAGGCCAAAAAGAAAGGGTGCAAGGGCCACCTAAACCCACCCTTCAAAGAATCCCTAAAAGTTACAAACTCACCTTTCCAAGACTTAACCATCCTTTCCCCGTGCTCGGGAGACCTAACATCACACCTCGGCATTATGCCATATTCTCGAGCACTCGCTACAGTTAAGTGTTCCTTAAATTTACAGTCATGATCGGGAAAGGTGAACGAGATCGGGGTACCCTGAGCTCGGGGCTGGACACTAATTGGAACGACCATGGGTATAATCGAGCCTGCCAGCTCCTCAGGGGTTGTCCCCGAGGAGGAGGAAGAACTACCACTTTCACTACTTGACATCCTATATTAAATACTTCCCTAAATAAACAACTTCATTTCTCGAGCACTTACCTTAAATACTCGATCTCAAGGAGGGCAAGGAAGAGTTACTAAGAGTGAAAAGTGAAAAATGAAAGTGAAAGGAAGTATTTATTGCCTTCCAGGGGGGAGACCAAGCGTCGCCTCCCCAGCCTTTAGATCCTGCCACGTGTCATCCATCCAACGGTCGAGCTTTTTACTCCCTTTTTTAACTAGGGCTGATGCCATCATGACGTAAGCCCTCGAGCATGACCAAGATCAAGAGTAAAATTGCCCAACATCGAGTATCCTGACGACGCTGCACCCATCCTCGAGCTTCGAGCATGGTTGCACACGGGCCAGTGATGAAGTATTATTGTGATCGAGCTTTTGCTAGCTCGAGCTCTTGGAACTCCTGGGATGCTTCCCACACTGACCGGAAGGTGTATTTAGCTCGAGCACTACTGACCATATGCTCGAGCTATTGCCATGGTGTTCCTGGAAAATCTAGGCCATGGTTGACCTCGGGGTATGTCCTCGGGTTGTTCCCTTGCTCACAGATACTACATTCACCCAAGATTCCGGTCCTTCCCAATTATCAGGTATCCTAAGTCAAAAAGGAGTCCTACTTTAGGTAACACTTCAAATAAGGAAGGAGTGGACTCCAAGTAACATTCCAACACTTATCCCAATAATCACTCCTCAAAATAAGGAGACGAGTCCCACTAGAACAAAACTACCTACCCCTATAAATATAGGGCCCCAAATCATTATTCAGGTACGTGATATATGATATATTTTCAGCATATACTTCCATTATCCATTGCGACGAGGCCAAACCTCGACGTCTTTGTTTCAGGTACCGAAAGGCCTAGTCCGTAGCCGTTCTCAGTCGTCAAGCTTAGGAAATCAACAGGTACGATTTTTGGTAGCATCAATGTTTATCTGCTATTAACAGACTCATGACCGTATTGTATTAAATTTAAGAGTTGAGTGCAATACTTCTCATACACACGTTCCTCAATTTAACTCGAATTACTGAAAACGAATAAGTGAAATCTTTATGGTATTACTCGAACTAATTACAAAATGAAAGTAACATTGTTAATTTTGGGATTAATTTCGAATTTCACATAGACTCTGTTGACCCCAAAAAATGTATCTCTCACATGGCCAACAACCAGTAACTCCACGTAGGTTCCACCCTGTGCAATTGAACACATTGTTAATCACTCGCGACCTGTTCTAGTGGTGGTGAAAGCGATCATGAGCACTCTAACGATCAAGTCAGTCGATAATATAAAAAATGGCGGGACATTCCGAAAGTAGGAACCGGAGAAAAATCGATATAACAGTGATATGGAGAGTGCAAATATATCTATATTGGTTGGAGTTGCATTAACTTTAAAGTGGCACTAAATGTGAGTATATAGAGGGAAAGAGGTGAATTTTGGACCGTTAGATGGAGGGAACCGTGGCCTCATCTGCTAACCGAAATGTCTCCTCCTAGGTATCGAACAAACAGTCCTTATGTGTGGGCGAAAATCTATTTCCCTCTAACAAGTAGATTCATGACTTAACTCTTTGGTGTCTTCTACACAAAACCTCAAATCAACCAATCATATAAAGATTTAATTTCAGATAGATTTTTGTATAAAAGATCTTGTGATTAATAGAGATGAGGTGACATGACTATTTCAAGAGCATGTGTTGTTTCCCCATACCACTTCAATGTATATCACTTTGACGCATATCACTTCGATACCTCGATCGATTCCACTTCATCTCAACACTTCAACGCCTCGGTGGTGTGGCGTGACATGGAGTGCGGACCTTGTTGATTTGATTAGCTGGTTGCCACGTTGATGATGATTTGGAGCCTCTCTTCATGAGAGGCGTAACAGATTCAAAATTCAATATTTCATTTTTTCCCTTTACTATCACAAGTGTCTTCACTCTTGGCATCCTGGGATGAATCCATTATGCTATCAACCAAAGAACAACAACCCAAGGGCGCAGCAACAACACAGGGATTTAAATAACAATAATAAAAAAAGAACATATGAAAAACATAAATGGAGGCTGCCCCTATCGCCGCCTCTGTATCAACAATTAAGATAGAACACTATAAAAGTATGTTCGTCATGCTAATCAACATCCTTTTTGACTAAATTCGGTAGTGGAAACATCAAATACCGCAAAAATTAATGTTTAGACCGGAAACAAAGTATCACAATAAAGAAAAAACAACCGAAGACCCAAATTGTCTCTAACGATAGTTTTAAAACTTGAGTGCCAATTTCTCGAAAAGACAAGACTTGAGTTGGTTTTCTCAGCACAATCAAATGAAGAGTTCACTTCAAATATATCCTATAACAACGAACAACAAAGTTTCTGTTCTGAAAGAATTTAAGATTGACCTTATGAACTTTCATCGCTTCGCTTGATTTATTGCTAAAATATATGTTATCGTGAACATTTTCAATCATGCTATATGATTTCCCGAGGAAAATTAATCACACTGAATCCAAACACATTAAGAGGACACTCTTAATTAAGTTATAAGTTAATATAGCACATTTACAATCCAAATTAGCCCCAATTTTCATATTCTATAACAGAAAAGCAAAAACCCCCAAAAAAAAGGTAATTAAACATACTTGTAATATCAGATCTGCTTCTTTAGACTCTAAGCAAGTAAACACTAAGCTCAGGAGCCCCATTATTATCGGGATTCATCATATAAAATGCCTCTGAATCTCTAGACCCTAAAACTCTTTCAAATTTAGCCCTCATATACATGATTTCACCATCAGATTCTGCACCAAATTCTCCATTATTTTCTGCAGGCAAAACTCCTGCCCCCATTGAAATTGGCTCCACAGCTTTCAATATTTTCCAGTCTTTTTCCCCACATTCTCTCCTTGTTGCAAATCCATATTTCTTCCCATTGCAGTATGTCCTCCACAGGGGTTCTTCCAGGAGCCTCATCGGTTTCTTCTCTGGCTCCCTGTCGCATTCCAGGGCTATACGAACTAGACCGGACGCCATTTCCCGGACCAGGCCTGAGATTGGAGTGGCCAGTTCAATCAAGAAAGCTGGTTCTGAACTGGGATTCTTCTGGAATGCAAAATGGACATGTCCCCGTCTGTGCCCGAATAGGGTACCCACTACTCGGGATCCAAGTGCTTGTTGGCCGTCAGCACGGGCTGGGGTTTTTCCGAACGCTGTCAGGACGAACCGCAGCCTGGAGACCGCAATGTTTTGCAGTTTCTTCCTTGTTGCCACCAGCCCTGGAGGACCTGCTGGTTCGCGTGTTACAGTGTCGTTTTCCTTTTTCTCGTCCCGGACGGAAGACTTGAAGATTGGAACTTGAACGGTTTCCCTTTTCTCATCCAGGATGGAAGANTATACGAACTAGACCGGACGCCATTTCCCGGACCAGGCCTGAGATTGGAGTGGCCAGTGCAATCTAGAAAGCTGGTTCTGAACTGGTATTCTTCTGGAATGCAAAATGGACATGTCCCCGTCTGTGCCCGAATAGGGTACCCACTACTCGGGATCCAAGTGCTTGTTGGCCGTCAGCACGGGCTGGGGTTTTTCCGAACGCTGTCAGGACGAACCGCAGCCTGGAGACCGCAATGTTTTGCAGTTTCTTCCTTGTTGCCACCAGCCCTGGAGGACCTGCTGGTTCGCGTGTTACAGTGTCGTTTTCCTTTTTCTCGTCCCGGACGGAAGACTTGAAGATTGGAACTTGAACGGTTTCCCTTTTCTCATCCAGTATGGAAGACTTGAAAATTGGAACTTGTAGGGGCGTCTCTTGATTGCGTGTGGTGGCGTCATTTTCCTCCTCCTCGTCGGGGACAGGCAACTTGACGGGTTGAACTTGTGGGGAGTTCTCTTCTTTCTCTTGATCACCAGGGTTTGAAGAGTACAAGGTTGGAGATGTATCATCTTCACTGGTGACCTTTGTTGTCCAGTGGAAATGCCTCTTAGAGGACATGTCCTGATTACTCTTTGCCATGATTATCTTCATTTGTGAAAGGAAGTTATATTGGATGGCAAGTCTTTAAAATGTAGCTGAGTAGGGACAAGATTCCCCTTTGTTTCTTTTTATTCTTTTCTGAATAATACTAAACAACATTAAAAAAAAAAAATGCTGAAGTCTTACTTTTTTTAAAATCAAATAGGCCCTTTATTTTTAGTCGATTTATCGTTTTCGATGGACGGGCAGATCAAAACTAATATAGTTTGTTATAATCGCTTTAAATCTTAATTGACAATGAAATGAACGAAGTGGAAAAAATGATTAACATAGTCTACCCAAAATTTGAATAAAGAAAAGAAAAAACAAGCTACCCCACAGACAAAGGAGTGGGAAAAAATGAAAACGGCTACAGGAAGATAAAGAGTAAAAGACATAAACAGAGAATGTTTTATTTTTTGAAATAAAGAAGGGAATCTGTGGAGACATAATATGGGTTATTTCACTTTCTTGTGGGACAGGGAATTAAAGGGAAATGCTTTGAGGCAGGGAAGTGAGTGAAAGGGGTTTCTTGACCATCTTTATTGACTCAAATCCAATGTTGATATGCCCTACTTAAAATTGTGAGTTACACTCATGAGTGATTAATTTTCAAATGAATAGTGCAAACATAATTGTGTCATGATCAATGATATAGGATTCCGATCCTCTTGTTCGATCACAAAAATTGAAAATCAAGTAGAGAATTAGACTCTTACATGACCAAAAATTGAATATTTAAAAATCATAAAAGAAACGAAGCAATCGACAGATTGACCAAAAATCAAAATCAATTTTATAGTTACAAGTTCCATTTTTTTAAAAAGGCATGACAAAAGTTATTAATTTTTTCACGCCTAATTCAATTCATGTTCGACCCATAAAATCTAAACAACTGTCTCTTTTCGAGTCAATGCTTAAACGGGTTTCTAAATTATTAGTAAATACCTTAACCTATTAGATAGAGTGGGCGTCATTTGAGTACCTTTTCACCTTGTTAAAGTCTTGACAAAATTTAGGGAGGGGCAACTTAACAAACATACATGAAACAAGTCCGAATTGTAAGAGTGAGGACAAAAGTTTCAAATTAAGAAACTATATTTACCTCGTCTTTCATTATTAGTACCTATTTGAGACATATTAAAATTTTCATTCTCATTCTTCTACTCGTTTTCAACCATACATTCTTCAATGAAATAATATTTTTCATCACATCAATAACTTTTCCTTCTTTTTTAACCACACATTCTCCACAAATCTACAATTTTATAATGCATTTTTCCAAAATAATGTGACTCAAACACACCCTTAGCGAAAACCCTTAATGAAATAGATCAAATAATATTAAATATACTATTGAATCATGTTCAATAATACATATTCATTTTGAATTGAGGATGAAAACTCTTATTATCTAGTGTCATGTTTTAGAGCAAGAACAGGAAGTCAACTCTTATTCTCAATAAATTTTTTTTTTAGATAAGTGATTTTTTATATTGGTCGATTTTATATTTTATAAAGCTAAATACTTTATAATATTAAACTATGTTATTTTTGATACGCCTATCTGTAATTTAATCTATTCTAGATGTACACTAAAAAGTATTCTCTTGATTCCTTGTATGTGCATCACTTTTAAAAAGAAAATTTATGGCGGTGATAATAATCAATAATTAATTATGCTTTATACAATTTAAATAATACGATCATTTGCCTTGTGCTACCCAACTTATAGAAATTAAATATTTTTCCTTATTATTTTATGAAATCATGTGGAGAACTAAAAAAGAAAAATAAATAAGTGTCTATGGATACGAGTCGACCTAAATTGACGAACTCTTGTAGTAAATTTTAAGTATATTTTTTCTCTTGATCTTATTTGATATTGTGTACCAAATACGATCTTATAGTTATTTCTTGATTTTAAATTACATTGTTTCACCGCTTTCACGTATAACATTAAGAACCTGATGAATATCAAAATTCAATAAAAATAAATTCGAATTGAACCAAAGCCTGTTCGATTTTATTATTTTCAAGAATCAAAAGATCACTAAAACGCTACATATTTCTTGACGATTTTATAATCTCAGCAAATAATTAAATCTAATCAAATTGTACAAGAGCACCATTTAGGGATTTCCTCTGTACTTATTGTAGATTAATTCCGTTAGCCATTTCATTAATTATCTGCTAGAAAATGTTTGTAACTATGCTGTGGTCCATCCAAAATTGTTTCATTTTGTCAGATATATTCCCAACAAACAGTTCTGAAATTGTCCAAAATCCAGATTGTCTAGGTTTACACAGATTGAGTGCGACCATTCCTCCACCCTCTTAACCCAAGTGTGACACCATGATTTGTGGCTACTCAGTGTCGAAGACGGGATACACGTGCATTAAATATTTAATTAGAAAATAAATTGAGCATGTTGAAGATAAAATATACTTGTACTTCATCTTTTTTTCGTTTAAACTTTTAAATAAAATAATTAAGAGATTAGATCATGAACTTCACATTGTAATAGGAGATTGATCATTTTTGTCCTATAATTCAATTTTGTTTAAATATTTTGTGCCAATACATGATTTTATGCTGTGGCCTCGTTGAGGTGTCAAGTGGACAGACAGAGTGTTTTTAGAAAATAATTGTATAAATTACGTTGTTCATGTCTGGTTTAGATAAAAATCAGTCTTTCAGTAAATTTCGATAAAAACAGATGGAACATGCTTTAAAAAGTAGTGGATCCCATTAAATGTGCCGGTAAAAATTAAGGGTAATTATTTTGCCACTTCGAATCTTTTTAGTTACACAACAATTTTAATTTAAATAGCCTTAAGTAAACTTTACATAAATGGGGTTTCAGTATATTTATCAAATAAAATAATTTATTGTTGCATCACAATTATAGACCTAGTTTTTCCCCTTTTTTTTCCTCTCTCTCTAACAACGGTGCCATAGCTTTTTCGTCTACGTCTTTTGTGATCTTCCATGACTGAAAATAATTTTGTTTTCGTCTCCAATCAGTGGTGGATTTCATTTTTGGTTCTTTGTCATATGAATGTGTTTTCATATGTGTGGTTCCTTAAGTAAACAGATCAAATTTGAAGTCTATGGTTATGGGAGCGATTTTAGTTTTGACACTACACCAAAAAACACATTTTGCAGCGGCCAAAATACGTTGCCAAAAGTCTTTTGCAGCGTTTTAGTGTGTGTTGCGGGGGTCAGTATTGCCATTGAAGGACGAGATATAACAACGTTTAAAAAACGTTGTTAAAAAGTCTTTCGCAACGTTTAAAACGTTGCGAAAGACTTTTTAGCAATGTTTTTCAAGCGTTGCCATATTCTTATCATTTGATTTTGACAACATTTTACAAACATTGTCGTTGGTCTTTTTAATATATTTTTAAATTAATTTTTTATATATGCCTTCCTATGCTACCCGAATAAATAACCAATATATAAAGAGAAGTGACAAGACATCAAAATAAATATAAAAAATCATGATTAAAATTGAAAAACAAATTGCATTGAAATTAAACCATGCTAGCATATACATTGTGCAATATTCACTCTATTATACATGTTTTTAAATATGAACTCAGCATCAATAACATCTTTTCCATCATTCATCAGACCACTCACAAAAGGTGCAATAATTCATAACATATTTTTGGTACATTGCTTTGTTTGGATTGATATTCTGCTGCAAAAAAATGAAACGAAGCCCATGTTTGAGCCCCATGGGAACCAGGTACCTCGCACGGCCCTGCACCATTCAAACCGTCCCCCGCTGAAGCATCATCACAGCAATACCACATAACTCTACTGGGAACCACTTCAAGCTCTAACAAAAGTTCGCTACCATTGCAAAATAAGATGTACTCCTGTTTACAAACACACACACACACACACACACACACAAACCATGAGTTTCTTTTAAGCAATTTTTTTATGGGAATAGAGGCAGAAATGAAGGCAGAACAATCTCCTTTCTATTGAATTGGGCTGTTCTTGTAAAGTCATTTGAATTGAGACATGTAAATGACTTTTTCTCACTATTAAGGAAAACAGTCTTTATATCCATTTTTAACAATTCCTAATCATATAGAGCAACTAACGCTAAAATCAATCGTATGTTAAATCTCATTATGTGAGTCATGCTAAAACTTATGTAGCTCAAAGATGTCATTGTGACAGCTCCTTAAAATTCTGAACAGACTGATAGAATATTTAGTCATTGATGATAAACTTCTCATTTTTTTTTGAAAGCAAGCCAAACTTATATCCCATAGACTCTTTTCAGTATCTGATGAAGGAATAAGTGAATTCATAGGACAAAAACGCTGGTAGTACGATAAAAAAAAAAAAAAAAAAATGGATGGACAAACACACGAGAAGAATATCAAATGTTGTGGAATTAAAATTCCCTACTTCTCTTCTAGCATAATATCAAGATTTGTAAAATCTCAGAAATCATAGTTCAATTGATGAAAGTATTAATAGAGAATGGGAGTTTAACGTCCAATGATAAGTACATTTTATACACTCATTAATGTCACAAAATATGGATAATTAT
>CAIGRL010036645.1:0-11554 GCA_903798325.1 Fraxinus xanthoxyloides
CAGTTGGTTCACCAGAAAACGAAGAATTGGTGTGGTTACAAGTTAAAATTCAGAAAGTTTGTAATTTGTCAAGATATTGGATCACAGTCCTAAATCATACAATTTTCGTCACCTTCTCGCACACTACAGCTACCTCCTTGTCTTCTGGAAGTGCCTCCTACTGATTTGGAAACAATTTTACTTACTAATCAATTTGTATTTGTGGAGTCATCTGATCGAGCCACGTATATCAATCTGCCTATGTTTGTTCTAAAATAAGCTGACATATCATAAAAAAAATACACGTGGATAGATGCCAACTCGTCTCTTACGATGTCATATTTAACTCAACAAGATGTATTGTATCGAGATCGAAAAATGTACGTGCGTATATAGCATGTGTCAAAATGTATGAATATACATGAAGTCGACGTGAACCATGTCATACAATTATGTATTAAAAATGTATTTAAAAGAATTTAGAATTTATTTATTTAAATTATATAAATAAATTAGATGTTGTAGGTCGAGCCTGAATTTTTTATTTTTTAATAATAATAATTATTATTATTGAAAATGTGGAGCTTGGACTGAGAGTGGTTGCCTCAAAATTAGCAGGTCGTGTGGGCTCAATATGACACATTTTAACCCTATAACCATATTATATGTAAAGGGGTAAGATGATTGTATAAATTATTATATGCTTTAATTTTTTTCTATTATTCATTGACTTGTACTTGAATAAGGAATTTGAAGAAGCAAATTGCTTGCTCCCTTCTCAGCCTATTGAATCTCGAGAGTCAAGAACAAGAAATTCTTGTGTCGAGCCCATTCTCAAAGCCCATACACCTAAGCCGGTTACTAGGCCGAGTTCAAGAGCCCATCAACAAAGTTCTGCCAAACAGCCTTGAGCCCAATCTAGAAAGTTTAGTGGGCTACAAAAAAATAATTGCGGCCAGTAATTTCCATTTAAAATAGGGAAAATTTCATTAGTAACATTGAATATGACGTATTTCAAATCGTAGAGATAATATTTACTTTTTCAAAAATCAAATATTAATTTAAATTTTATTTATTAAATAATTAATTAAATATAGTAAGATCACAATATTATATAATTTATGATAACAGTTATACACAAGTCCACTAGATCGCAATCGCAGTGCCGCCACCATCACCACGAAATGTAGTAGTGGTAGCGGTAACGACGAAATTGCTTTGCGACGTTCGCATCATCGCGCAATAGTGACGATGTTGCTTCACATCATCACGTTACCATCATCGCTGTCGGTAGTATCATGCCTTCCTCTATTTTCTGCTTGGCCTTGCCTTCATCTAACTCCGGTGGCATCACGGTCGAAGGCTTGATGGTAGAAAATAGAAGTAGATCTGCAAACGGTGCGAACTTGGGCGCTATGTGTGTCGGAGATGTTCACCGTCCGAAAGCGTTGTGACCAAGTGCAAACGAAGATTCAGTAGTAGCACAGTAACTAGAGAAGTGAGAATGGAAATATAGAGAAAAAATGAAAAAACTTAGACAGAGAATGAAAAATTAAAAATGATTAGGGTTTTGAAAAATTTGGTAGAATTATTACACTAAAATATCAAATTATCATCTGATTTTTGTATAATCAAACATTAAAAGTGTGTTTGATGCACATTGTGGGGAAAAAAGAATGCGTTTTTCAAGTAATGTGATGAAAAAATATGGTTAAAAAATAAGGAAAAATTTTGAATTCACGTGTAATATTATTTATTAATGGATATGTGGTTGAAAATGAATAGAAAAAGAATACATTTTTTCAAGAACGCGGGGCTAAGGTCTGCTTGGTGCAGTTTAAAATCCAATTAAAATTGAAAATATGGTCGTTATTGGGTTCCACCCGTCTAATAAAATTCAACAATAACGACTATATTTTCAATTTTAATCCGATTTTAATCTGTACCACACACCCTCTAAATGTGATTTTTGAAATTGAAACTTATATATATATATATTTAAAAAAAAAGAAAAAAAAAGAAGAAGACTGGTTCTGCTTAATTTCCACTTTAATAAAATAAACATTTCAGCTCCCCAACTCTGCGACATCCACATGGAGCTACTCTATCTCCTCTGTTCCATCTTCTCCACCACTTTTACCTCGCTTATTTTGTCCATGTTCCTCGCCTTCCGCCACCTCTTCCGCCGCGTCGCCACCGCTACCTCAGCCGTGGACGCTGGAAACTCCATCTTCCTCTACCAAGGTACCGTCTGGCACGAGCGTCGCCGCCCCGTCCACCATTCATTCACGTACAACGTCCGATACGCCCTTATTGATCTCGATCGTACGCGTTCCCACGTTCCGCCTGAACATCTCTCTGGAGATGAAGCCCGGTGTGCTGCTGAGACCAATGGCCCCGTGTAATTTTTCTCTCCCCTTAATTTTTCTTTGCTTTAAATTTTGTGCTTATATAAATTTGATTTATTGTATATCTAATATGGGCTTATTCTAGTTATTACCATTTCTCATAATGTGCATTGAATTTGTAAATTTGGATTGTAATCAATGTTAAATTTTAATTTTCATTGATGGTAAGACTAATTCACAAAAGCTATGTAGTTAGAATTTTAAAACTTTAAATTACAATAAGCCAATTCCCGTGGTCGTTTGATGCTATGCCTACTCTGCATTGATTATCCTTAAACATAACTCACGCAAAATTCTAATAGGAGCTAAAATCTTTGAAATAAAAAATGCGAAAATAGGATTAAGGCTTGATATTATTAGAAATGCGCCAAAATATCATATCTTTGAAACAAAAACATGTTCTTTTGGTTGCATCTTATTCAAGTGTCTAGATTTTGCAAGAGATTCAAGTTACAAGAAACTGATGATTTGAATCGATTCAACAGTTTTCTGTTGACAATACCTCCTAGTGTGGGATATGAACAAAATCCATTGAGTGTCTACTATTGCTATGATGTTGAAGGCTCAACACGCACTTTGAAGAAATGTATTGCTGAGGTGAGTTGGCAGGTTTTTTAAGTTCAATGTAGTTTGCCTAATAACTCGAAATTGGAGGCAAAGGGTCATGCTTTATATCTATAACTGCACTAACCGAGCCTCTATAAGAAATCGATATGCAGGCTTCATTGGGAAAAAAAAATAAAACAATAAAAATCATGCCATAATTCAATCAGAGTTGGTGAAATGTGATATGCAGTTATAACTTATTAACGTATATGAAGCTGGAACGTAAACTGCTTCTGAAGTTCATATAATGAGAAAATTTACCTATAGTGTTTTAAATTTCAAATGTAATTTTAGCTTGACTTAGTTTTTGGCTACTTTATTCTATGCTAGAGTTTGCATCTTTGAATTTGACAAATTTACCTATTCAATGAGAAGTATTATGTGCATCTTTGATACTTGGAAGAGAGAAACAGATGTGTGGGATTCCATGGATGTTAGACATGTATTATATTTTTTCTTTCATTGGCCAAGTGCTGATAGGTTAGACAGTAAATGCAAATTCATATTGAGACATCTCTAAATTAGAATGCTTGAGTGTAATTTCCATTTCCTACTCAGGTTTTTGCTCCAGAAATTATGAAAAATGGAAACACGGCTTCTGTTCTTTCTTTATGCTGCAATGTTTTTCAAGCATTAAGGATTGTCATTTGCCAACATTCTCACCTTTTCTGTTTTTGCTCTGAGCTATTTCTAACATCAATATGATTGCTTCAGGTTACAAACACACCATGGGGTGAAAGAGTGTCATTTTTATTCAATCCAACCTCTGATTTAGTTGCAAAACCTCTTCATGTCAGTCCTTTCATGGTAAGAATTCATCAATTTCCCTGTACATTTTTGATGGCTTGGTGATTCGTATCTGTTAGTCCCTTTCTTATTTCCATTCATAACATTTTAAGTAGCTCTTGGTTTCCACCTGTTAGTTTTGAAATCATTTCTCATAAGTTTTACTGTTGGTGATAATCAACCACAGGATATGCTTGGGAACTGGCACATGCAAACAAATGAACCTGGGGATAATCTCCGACTAGTAATTTCAGTGCAGCACCCTGAGCTTGGTAACTATTTCACAGCTTCATTAACCGCCAAGAGGGTTACCTCCTCTACGGTGGGAGATCATGAACAATTCTTCTGGTTGATGCCCCACAAAGTTGCTTTATGGATATATTGGCATGTAAGGATTTTTTGTTGCTGAGAAACTAATTATCTTATCTCCCCTATTTGTTGGACCATGCAGCAGATTTCGATAGTAATATGTTACTGTCGATGTAGAATAATGTTTCTGGCAATCGGCTCGGTACACATGTTGGTTGTTCTGGAATTTAGTTTTCTATACTGCTCTTTTCTCAATTTCTGCTAGCCCAGTGACATTAATTTTTTCCCTGGCATATGATCCGCCATATCTGCCAAAATTAACCTATTGAGAGCATGTTTGGCTAGTTTTCTACATTGCTCTTTTCTCAGACTTGCTTTTAAGCATCTTATTTTGCCAAAGATACATAGCTTAAAAGTTTGATGCTTCTTTTTAAGGCGAAATGAGCTTAAAAACTGATTAAGAAAAGCTCCAAATGCATCGCTGGAAAAAAAAAAGCCGGTTTTTCACGATTTGACCAAGTGAAAGACTTAATTACCCTCAAGATTTATGAAAAATTGCAAGTAGCTCAAGTCCTGCTCTGGTGGTGGAGTATAGGATCTGGCGGAGGATGGTGACAAAAATGCCAGAAAAGAGAGCCACAACACCATCTTGCTGAATAATCTTGACCCCGATGAGCAATGCCTCCAACATCAAATCACTTCAGACTCATTTTGATAAACTCTCGATTTGCCTAGAAAATCAAGTCATGAAAATGGATTTATTTGGGTGGCCAGGTGGGTGCTGACCCAATTTTATTCCTTTCCCTAAAGAATTGCAAAGATAGAAACGAAACACAAATTCTCAGCAAGAATAGGACCAGTTTGAATTATTGTTCAGCTCACTGGAAACAACGAGCTGGTAATGGATTCGAAGGCTGTCAAGAAAAGAGAAACATATCTTTTTCTTCAGCTTAGCCAAACATTGTATATGCCTACTAAAGATGTTCAATTTCTGATTTACTTTCCCCGAAGAACTGTAGGCATATTCAAAGCATTATCACTTATATGGATGTTTATTTCTTTGTCTCAATGTGTTATCCTAGGCTCTCAAACTTTGGTGGAAAAATGTTTCATTCGTTCAACATCCAAGATATCAATCTCCAATGTACAGAGAAGAAGCTTTTCTGCGTGACAAAAATATCCGATGTTGTCGATCATTTGGGGGCGATGAACTAAATAACCCACATGTCGAAGGAGGGAAATCTGATCCAGTGGCTGAAACTACGGACAATCATCACTTCAAATGGAGAGATGCTAAGTGGCCCTGGTGCTGACTATGAACCGGTAAGTTTCTCTCTCTCTCTCTTTGTGCATGAGTACGCACACACACACACACACACACACACACACTCCCCTGTGCACAATATGAATTGCATTTGAGTGTCTTGTAAAATATTTTTGGTGTAAATTTCTGTAATTTGTTGTGTTAATTGTGAGAAATTCAATTTGCTTATAGCTAAACATATACTATTCGAAAATGATTATCTAGATTGTTATTACAATACAAAAACATACTCTTCAGTTAGATAGGGAGAAATTCACATACATTACAGTGGTACTTGTGGTGCCCTGTTATAACAAGAATTTTATCACCACTATTGCCAAAATTCTTAAAAGTAAATGTCTTGATGAGAAATGAACAAATTCAGGGAATATGTATAATTTCTTGAGTTAGCTGTTTTCAAACTTACTTGATGAATCAGAACATGAAAAGAAAACCATTAGAGAGAACACTGTAAGCTACCCCATATGTTTGTGCTATAAGGGAGTTCTCAAATAAAGTCGGGGATCCCAAGATCAATTCCTGCCGTGCTCAATTCTTCCATTGTTAAGGTATGAAGCCTCTTCAATTGTCAAGGATTTCAGAGATTGCTATGATAATGCCTAGCTTGTCGGGAATTGTTTTATTTTCTAAGTGGAACAGAGCAAAGTTAGGGACTTGTCGACTTCTACATTCCAGGATTTAGGATGTGAAATAGCTCTGGCATGTAATCGTATTACAAATTAAAGAATTATCAAATGTATCGTTCTTCATTATGAAATGTGCAGCAATTTTCTTGAACACGTCATGGCAGTATGATCATTCATTTCTAGAATTCATCACGTGTTTCATATGGAATTTCCTTATGATCCAGGAATAAAATCGATACCTAATAGTAACTAGTTTAGATGGATTCTGATTTAAACTGATACCTAATAATTGCTTGATTAGATGAATTCCAGACGAATCTCTATCATATGACATGATGACTTATGTTCGATGCTTACATAAATTTGTCTAATATTCAATAAAGCTTGTGCCCTTCATCAAGTTAGGTCGTTTTATTCCTACCATAAAGGAATGTGGATTGTGGGTTAGGCCAGGAGGCCACTGAACTTCTTTAGCTTTCTTTCAATTCTTTGATTGTTTTTCTTATAAATACCAAATAATAATAATAATAATAATAATAATAATAATGGTCCCATGAACTGTATATTGACATAATCATGATTGAAGTAGTCTTTCAGAAAAATTTCGGTTGACGATTTTAATGTACGTACATATAAGACTGTCCACTCAAATAACGACACAGAGGACTCCGAACAACTTAAATTAGTACACGTCAGCATTTGAAATGGTAAGAGAGAAGAGCATAGTTGTGTGGATGCAATTGGATGCCAAAGCATCGTGATTTGAGTGGACGATTCTATCATGTGGGCCTATATGACCATCATGTCAAAGCTTTTCTCGAGCAGATCCGACGGGTTGTACCAGATTTGAGTCGAGCTACCATTTAAGAAAAGATTTGGTACAAATTAGAAATTAGAAATGGAGAAGACACATGTTGGGATTTGAAGGCAAAAAGTTGGATTAGTTATCTCACGTGTTTTGCGGCCTATAATCATGTTATTAACGTGCAACACGAAAAAAGGACAATGTGCCGAGGATATCCTGAATTTGAACATTGTTGCGCAATCTTAAGGCCTTGTCTGGAGGAAATTTCCATTGATTTTATGACCATTGCAAAACCACTTGCAGCTGAAATTGTTGACCATCTATCTCTGAGGTGGTCCCAGCTTACCCAAAAACGGTTAAAAAAATACCAAACAAACGGTCAGAATTATACTTTCAATTTCCTACAGACAAGCCCTAAATGTTAAGCAATCTCAGTACTATATACTAGGTGCAGTATTGTTTATGAAGTCAAGTTGGATACAACATAATCTAGATGTAGGAAAACTTGTTATGACTTAATTTAGCAATATATCGAATTGACTAATCATCGACCCAACAATAATATTTTGATATGAACATTCAATCGATTTTGTAATAAATCATAAGATGTCATTTGAGTGGAGTTGCTCGATGGTTGTTTTGGAAAATGATACACTACCATATAAACTCCTCTCTAGCTAGGGCAATAAGACCTTATCTTAGTATAAACGTTGTTGTCCTTAACTTTGTCCGATCGAGTGATGAGCAAAATTTCGGTCACCTCTAGATCTACTTAGGCATCATCTGCCCACTAAAACACACAAAGATTACCGGCCCAAGAAAAAGGTTCCGAACCGATTGCGCTCCTACGGTCAAATCAACTGTTGGAACAAGATAGAATGAGTGCAAGAGAGATGGGTGATGAAAATTTGGCTAGGGTTTAGAGCACATACCTCAAGTGTGAATGACTCACCTATAGATAAAGAGAGGAAAATGAGCCAAGATGGACCATTGAACCGGACTAAAGTTAAATATGTTTAATTTGATCTAACCCAACATATCTGAAAATGTTGTACAATGTTCTATTTTTAGGCACTAAGACAAGAAGGACCATTACAAGAGGACTACCGGATTTCCTATTTTCCAAAAGAAGAAAATAATAGAAAATCAAATCACTAAAAACATGCAAATATACTATTATGTATGCGACGTCTTGGAAGAGTTAAAAAAATCGCGCCTCATTTTACACGTGCCTTTTATTAACTTTTCATATTATTCCCCCACCCTACATTTTTATGTTTTAGTTTCGTGTTTGAATAAGTATTTATCTTCAATATGTTGCCTTTTGGGCCTTAAATCTCAATCCACATATATACATACACACATAGATACATTCTGTCTCTCATCTCCATTTCTCACTCTACTAATCATCAGACATATACTTACATTTACACTCTGTAAGTCTCCATCGTTATATGTATTGATGGAAGGTCGATGAACTTAAATGAGAAAAAACAGAATCAACAGCTAACAGTATTTTTTTTTTTCAATGGAAAAGTTGCAGTTTGTGATGTTACAGAGCTTCAGATATGATTTTCAAGTGCCGAAATTTCTTTCAAAATGTTCTTCATAATTCATGCAAATATGAAGAATTATAGATTATAAGTATTTTTTTTTTTTACCATTCTTAACCATGCATATATTGATGCAATATTGCTGATTTTGAATATTAATATCATGCATTTATGTAGATGAAGAAATCGCTGCAGAGATTCCTCCAGAAGAGAGACTCGGATTCAATGAACATCCTCTTTAGTTCTCAAATCGTGGAATTGATCTTCTTCTTTTTCTCTTTATCGTTGGAAGAGAAAAAAAAATTAAGGATTCAATTATTTGCTTTCCTGAATATATTAATATCTACTTATACGATAGAGTGATGATATTGTAGATTATGGTGAAGAATGAAGATGATAGTCCACGTAGCGGAATCGGATTCTTATGATGTTATTTTTTGTTAGCAATGAATCAAAAGGAGCTGCGAAATAATACGGTTACGTAGTTGTTGAAAACAAGATAGATTTACTTTGTTGTATAAAAAAGTTTTCAATGGCTTGTTTTTATATCACTACTAATTGGTTCTCTTGATTTAAAAATAATCGAGTATTAGAATTCGTATTTTAGTAAAATAAATGGGTAATTGATTTCTATCATTTGCCTTTATTAGAAGAGGGCATGAGTTGGTCGATGCAACTCGACATTTCGAGGTTGTATCGGAGCCCAATCCGAAAACCAAATCGATTGGAAGGCCACGAATAACTAAAATCCTAACCCAACATCACGACTACCTCTTGGTCATCGATGACAAAATCATTACCACCACTAGTAGAAATGTCAAAAAAACCAATACCAAAAAAGTAGAAAATAAAAAATCACCACCAAAATCGAAATCATATATGAACTGTCCTCCATTTTCAATAAATGGTCTCCAGTATTCCTCATTTTCTTTTTCAGTTTTCATTTCGAATATTGAATTGATGGTTAAAGATGGGAACAAAAGAATAATGTAAAATTTGTCTTTCATTCAGATCTCACGAGGAATGATGGTAGTGTGTAGATTTCCTCTATTGATGATGGTGGTGCACTATCAATTTTCAAATTATTGATTAAGTAGCAAGTTGTTATGAGGATAAGTTTCACTTTAAAGTTTCAAGTACGGACATAAGTTGAGAAATAAAATAAAATTTTAGAAAATTGGACATGTGATTGTAATTAAAGTTGGAGGACAGACATGCTCATTTCTAATGAATGGAGACTCAGTCGTGCAAATTCCCTTCTATATATATGCTTTTTTGTCCACTCATTTCATTGGGAAGTGTAATCTCACGCCAGCATCCACCACTGCCCAAAATTAGAAACTTTTGAGGGAAAGGAGTAAAATTTATTGATGTTTCAAAGAACGTGTAATTAAAATATTAAAAATATTTTATCCTCTGAACGTGCGGTGAAAAAACAGCAGTTAAAAAAAGGTTATAAGATAATGGTGGTGAAACAGGGATTTAATACATGATAAAGATCTGATTTTTCTGCTTAATCAAAAGAAATTGAGCCCGTTTCATAATCAGTTAGTATTGATATAATTTCATGGCGACCAAGAGGTATTTGTTGAGCAGAATTTGGAGGGGAAGAAATATTAGGAGCTTTAGCGCAATCCCAGAAGGCAGCACCGCCTCTTCACCTTCTCACCAACTCATCAATTTGGAATATCAGTGCAGTGCCCACAAGTAATTTGAATCTGGCCATTCCTCCTGTTTATTGTTTTGGTGCTAGTATATGAATTGTTTTTTTATCATCTGTCTGTTCAATGTTTTGATTGCTAGGTTTTGTTTTTTAGCTCGTAGGTTCCAAGATGGTTTGTGCCTTATCTGCGTAGCTGTGTTGTATTGTCAAGTTGAACACGAATTTCATTATTTATACTGCGTCATGTAATACCTCAGGAAAGAAAAATAATTCTGGGAAAAAAAATAATAGAGAGAGAAGAAATTCTGAGATAGATGTATGAGAAGAGGATATGTATCTTGAGTTTTCCTCTTTCGAGGCGGGGGTACAAATATTTTTCCTCTTCCTTGAAAAATATGTACGTGATTTTAATCTAAAAGTATTATTTTAACTAAATATCCTACATTAAGCTTGCTACAAGTTAACAGTTTAATTCTTTTCTTGCATCTTGAGAGGGGTATTACACTTCAGATTATTTTTACTTGTTCTCTGGCTGCTTCTTAAATATGGATTCCCATATATTTTGTCCAAGATGATTCTCATTGCCAGTAGTTTTAATCTAATTCGAACCCTATCACTACGTTTTTTTATTGGAATCTACGAATATTTGGGAGGAAAAAAACTTTAGATTCTATGTAAGCAAATATTGACAATTTGATATTTCATTATTCAAAGCTCTGGGAGTTTTTTTATTACAATAGTAATGATTACAAGAACGGGGTTGTGCTTGCACTTAGTTTTTTTGGTCACTGATTCTGTAATTCAATACGCTTTTATGTTGCAGTTACCATCCTATTCCTGTAGTTTTTTCGCAAGCAAAAGGATCGTCCATCTGGGATCCAGAAGGCAAAAAGTATATAGACTTTCTATCAGCTTATTCTGCTGTTAATCAGGTAGGAAGGAAGAACATTGTGGGGTGTCTTAATTTGATTTCATACTCATTTACGCCTTGTTATATTAACCATTTCTGTATCCCTCTCTAGCGGAAAGACTTAACAGCATGAATCTGATTCCCCAACCTTTTTTTGAAGCCTTCTGTTCAAAGGCTTAAACGTGGTCCTTTTGTTTTACTAGTTTTTGTTCACGTTTTAGTTCATAGAATGCAGATTTTAACTGCTTTGTGTCATCATGGACGCAGAGAAGGGATCAATTGTATTTTACTTCATTGTGCGATAAGCTTATTAGTAGTTTCTTCGAACCAAAGGACACAAACATTTAAACTCAATCTCTTGCTGCAGGGTCATTGTCATCCGAAGATAATTAAAGCATTGGTAGAACAGGCTGGAAGACTCACTCTCAGCTCGAGAGCCTTCTATAATGACATATTTCCTGTATTTGCAGAGCGTCTGACCAGCATGTTTGGCTATGATATGGTGCTGCCGATGAATACAGGTGCTGAAGGGGTAGAAACAGCATTGAAGTTGGCAAGGAAATGGGGTTACCTGAAGAAAGGAAT
>CAIGRL010036704.1:0-24750 GCA_903798325.1 Fraxinus xanthoxyloides
TTTACATAACTTTCGCAAAAACTCGGAGCTTATCTTTACCATTTAATTATACTTTATGTATAAATTATTTTGTTTGAGTTCGTAAATAACTTGAAACTTGATCTTACATTTATGATTGAAAAATATATTTTTTTTTAATTATTATTTTAGGTTTATTGGATTATATTTTCGAATGTATATGAGTTTTTTATGTTTTAATGCATTTATATATTGCTTGAAATTTTTTAACATTATTTAATTAAATATTAATAAAAAAAATCTTATTATTACGATTATGAACGATCGTCCTACCTGACTCAATATCCTGGATCCGCCCCTATCCGCCATTAGTTGTAGACAAGGATTTGTTGGAGGAAGTATGGGTGATGGCCATTGTTGCCAAGATTTGCCTCAACCCCCAGCCTAGAAAGCGGCCCGGTATGAAGTATATTCTTAAAGCTTTGGAAAATCCTTTGGAGGTGATAAGGGAAGAATATATTAGCTCCAATAGCACTACTTCCCCTGCAGAATTATGGACTGCTTCTCTGTTTGGCAGTTGGAGGCAACACTCCATGGAGCTGACAAAGTGAAAATTGATTTATGTGCATATCTGGTAAGTGTAAAAAAAAATGATTTATGGACTGCTCTGTTTGGCAGCTGAAGGCAACACTCCATGGAGCTCACAAAGCGAAAATAGATATGGCTATGCTATTTGTACACCAGGATTGACACTTCGGTATACAGCCCCTCCACAAGAGGGGGGCCCACGAGGCTGTAAGCCCTCCCCTCTTGTGAGAGGGTTGTTGAAACCTGCCACCCAGTCTACCAATAGCATTTTCCAAATAGATCATAAAAGTTGAGTTTTGAGAGTATAAATTTATTCTTAAATTTATATCACAAGTTTTATTTTCTTTAGTTAGTTTGAGACTTATCAGTTCCTCCCAATAAATTGGTATCTATTGCTATTTTTATAGTATTTATAAAATATTTCAAAATAACATGTAATGTACGTTCAACTTTGAATAGTATATAATGATATTTTTGAAAATAATGTATTTTGAAATAGTAATTTTTGAAAGAATTGGTGGTTAAAAAAGAATGATTTTTTTTTAATTTACATGAAATATTTGTTTATTAGAGCATGTGTAGTTTAAAAGAACATATAACAAAAATGTATTAAAAATTTAATGGGACCATACAAATATATAAATTTTTCAAACTCAAGAGGAGCTCGACTTCATGAACAAAGGTTCCTAGCTAAGTTGACTCAGCAGTCTGCCTATTAATTTAGGTACGATGTTATTAAAAAAAAAATAAGATTTATGAACGATTGTAGTATTGAGTGATGAAACTTGGAGAAGACCGTTTGCAACCAACCAAAACCAACTATTTTGCTAAATCAAATTTCAATAATACTACTTGTACACACTTGATACACATCCTTCTCAGATGTGTATGGGACCCACATTGTGGGATCCACACACATGTGAGAGGGATGTGTACCAAGTTGTGTAAGTGTAGCATGGTTCATCAAATTTTATCGGATAAAATTTATTTATGCATTGAGTTGACCTCCAAATCTGATTGAGACGTAGTATGTCCATAGTCCATAGATCCGTGTCCGTTCCTCTCCAATTCTATCTTACGGTCTTACCCGTGCACTTGGAGCAACATTTGACGCGCAAGATTTGAGTCTCTCAAAACATAAAAGGACGGGAGATGACACAATTGTATACGTTCTAATGCTTTAAAATGAGTCACAATAGGACACTAAAGTGTGAATGTGAGAGTGACACTTAGAGAAGATAATATAATTTTGAGTCGGGTATGTATTTTGAGATAGTGTGTCAAAGTATTTATTACCCTTGCATTACACTAAGTATTAGAATTTATTAGCAAGAGAAATAAATGGAGGCTGCATGCTTAAAATGTAGTCTCATCCCAACGGCTCACTAGTCAAGTATCATCACGTCACAATGTTGCATCATAGGTATCAATAAGTTCACGACCTAGCACACTATCCTAGGAAAGTAAAAGAATGTTGTTTTAAATGTCGTTGCAGGTAATATTACATTAGTCACTTTTCGACTTCTGTCAAAACTACCGTTTTACATACGGGTTATGAGTCTTTTTTCTATTGCTTGGATTATTGATTAAGAATTCAAAAATCGCATATGGGAAGGAAAGTGACGATCTTGCATTAATTTATCTATCATCGGGGACTTTGTAAACGGGACATTGGGCCATGACTTCAAAGCCTCGAAAAGCAGTTCTCGACGAGGCAATGGGGCAATCCTTCATTGCCTCTAAAAGATAGGCTACTGTCTCTAAAGCGCTTTTATGAAATCATTGCTGGCTTGTCATGTAGGCAAATGCGATTTCAATTTCGTGTAATTTACACTACATGAATTGAATCTGTTTGCAGTGTGACTATTCACATTCCCCGTGAAGTTTTCCACAAATTCAATCAGCATCTTCAAATTTTGACCAGTTCCAAATTCAAATTATGTCATCGCACGATTTTCTAGAGATTGTGAGGCCGAAACGGAAATGATTAGGGATAGTTGGGAAAGGCTAGTCCGAGCCACTCTGCTAAGAGAGGAGCTTAGGCAAATCGCTTGTGAAGAGTCCAGTAGCAGCATATCATCGTATTCTAGTTCGATTTCCAGTTCAAATTATTCGCTTTTCGATTCGAATTTCAGTCATTCAATTCCTGGAATTTTATTCACATATGAGCAAATTCGCCAAGCCACTAATAATTTTGGTGAACAAAATCTCATTAAGCACGGCCACTCGGGGGATCTATTTCGTGGAATTCTCGAAGATGGGATCCAGGTAGTAATTAAGAGAATTGAATTGCGTTCAGTGAAGTCGAAATTGTACGTTTCGGAGTTGGAATTTTTCAGCAAGATTTTTTCACATCCCCGATTTATTAATCTCATTGGACATAACTTGACGAATGAGGCCGAGAAGTTTCTCGTTTACGTATATATGCAAAATGGGGACTTATCGAATTCTTTGTTCAAGAAAAAAGTTCCACGTGATAATCTTTATAGTTTAGTATCACTTGATTGGATAACGAGGCTCAAAATCGCAACTGAAGCAGCAGAAGGTCTGGCATTTTTACACGAGGAATTTTCTCCGCCAATCGTGCACAGGTTTTTTCATCATGTATAATTTTTTGATTCATTGGTTACTTAATTAGATTATGAACATCACTTGCACCTATGACTTTGTGGAACTCGAGCCATAAATTTTAGGGAATACCTTATAATTCTTATGTAAAAGCCTTCTTATCAGTTAACCAACTCGCAGGAATTTTGATTAGTTTTTCATTCTTTTTTCACTTACATTTTTTCTTTCATGTTAGAATGGAGTCTCAATTTCACGTTTCCTCTCTGTGGCTATTTCATGAAATCTGTTCTGTATTCGATGTTATCCTTGAAAACTTATGCATAAGGTCCATCAGTCACAGTATAGCAAATGCTTTGTTGATAGCTGCTGCTGAGGAGACAAACAGAAGTCTAAAATAGCATGATTTGTTTCATTGATCCACCCCCTTCTCCCTCGAGCTATACTATATGCTTAACAATTAGGTGACTTTCTTTCATTTTTTGTTCCTGAAGAAATTTCCAAGCCAGCAGCATACTTCTTGATGAGAAGTTCGAAGTGAGAATTGGAAGTCTAAGTGAGATCTGTGAGCAGAGGGGGAGCACTCGTCCAAAAATGATTACGAGGTTGTTGCGGTTGCCACAGTGAGTACTTCTTGATGTATGTGCAATGAATTTTCCACAGTTTGTTACTTACCATGTGCAATTGAAGCTTAATAGGATTATACTATCTTGTGAACCCAATAAAGCAGTAAAAAGTTGAGAACAAAGAAATGTGCACAAGATTTAGTTGAATAAACGGGAACCAATTACTGATCCATTTTGAGTGCCAACACAGCCAAATTGAAATTGTAAAAGGATGCAGAACCACTTTTCTTTGTGCCTTTTGAGCTTCCATATGGATTTTCAGGTTTACAGAGAGGCTTTTCTTCTTGGTTTAGGTTCTGACATTGCCTTTTTGTTTTGTGCCCAGGAATTTCAAACGTAGCAGTCCGGGTATGTGTTTTTTACTACATTGTCGCCATTGTTGTTCCTTTAGTTCTTTTTCTAGA
Source organism: Fraxinus xanthoxyloides (assembly GCA_903798325.1). Lineage (NCBI taxonomy): Eukaryota > Viridiplantae > Streptophyta > Magnoliopsida > Lamiales > Oleaceae > Fraxinus > Fraxinus xanthoxyloides. The sequence continues at coordinate 4,142 of CAIGRL010036704.1, forward strand.
TTTAAACATACTTAGCTCTAGCAGAAAGGTGAAAATTCTGACTGAATCTTTTCTGAAAATTTCCCACTTGACTTTTAAAATTTATGTAATCTCATCTAAATGACTGATGTTGACCTCTACCAGTTTAACAAATATATGGGTTTGACATTTCTCTGTCTCTCTGTTTCGTCTACTTATATATGGTCTTTGTGCTGTTTGAACTTTTTCCTTTTTTCGATTTCAATTCCGCAGATGAGCCAAATGCAACATGTTCATATGATGTTTATTGCTTTGGCAAAGTGTTGCTTGGGCTAGTAACAGGCAGGTTGGGTATTGACATGTCGGATACTGCCAACTTAAAGACGTGGCTTGCTGAATCCCTCCCTTACATCAGTTTATATGACAGGAATCTTGTGACTAAAATTGTGGATCCATCTTTATTCATAGAAGAGGACCATTTAGAGGAAATTTGGGCCGTTGCTATTGTTGCTAAGGCCTGCCTGAATTCCAAGCCTTCAAAGCGACCTCCGATGGGATTTGTACTTAAAGGTTTGGAGAATCCACTGGCCGTAGTAAGGGACGATGACAGAGCTCGAGAAGCACTTAAAACGACTCACGATATTGGGTCGATGCCCCTCGACAAAGCTTCTGGAATAACTAATGATGACCGTAATACTATTGTAACGTTGCCGAATGGAGTAACGGAAAGGTGGGATCACAAGAAGATGCTGGATTCAAATGTATGGTTGTATTAGTTATATATAGTAGATATACCCAATAAATGATACTGCAAATGATACAAAGAGTTTCGCTTCTCAAAAAAGTTATATTAAAATGTCACCGATAGTGTATATCTGTACATTTATACGTTTGTTGTGTGAAATTCATTCCATTTTATTGCTGGTAGCAAATTTTGCGAGATTCATATTACTCCTAATTTTTTAGTACCTCGTCTTTTTGGATCCACTTTAAATCAAGAATCAATCGCAAGGAGCGAAGCCATAAGCCAGGCTAATGACTCCGATCTCGCTGCGGAAGTTCATTATTGAATTTGCTATAGAGGAAGAGGAAAAAATCGAAGTATCGTACATAAGTTCCATAATGAAACAACTTTTTGCTGTAAAATGGGCTGTCTAAGAAGTCATCGACCAAATGAATACTTGAGCAAAAGACAAGTACGTCAGTGGAAGTAAAGAATAGAAAAAAATGAATAGCCAAAAAAGGTCCCACCGAGATTTGAACTCGGGTTACTGGATTCAGAGTCCAATGTCCTGACCACTAGACCATGGGACCTTGGTTGTGTCTAGAAATATTCAGAAATGGTAAATATAATAAATTCGAATACTTAATGCGGCTCTCTTAAGAATTATAAACAGTGAAAAGTTAGAATTTCTTCTTGGGGAGTAGAGTCTTGAACACCTTATAAAATGAGTAATGTAAATAAATTATAGTTTGGAATTTTGAATAATCAAATACCGAATTAATTATCTATAAATTTTACACAAGCTATTTTGGACTTCATATTCTATATTTCCCTTTCCCTTTCTTTTTTTGACGGCAGAGAAAAATTTAATAATAGTCAAAAACAACAGCAAAGTCGAGCACAAATTAAGTGCTGACTTGCATTTCTTATTGAAAAATGATTGTCGTGCTATCTGACATTTATTTTTTAATTTGATAATTTTTGCAAAAAGAAAAAAAAAATTACATTTTATTTATTATCCTACTTCTGGTTCTAGGGTCATGCTAGGAAAAAAAAAATAACAAAGAACTTTAGGGTGTATCATCCAAATCATTGGTTCAGTACTAGACGTAGCCATTCTATAGGTAACAATGTGCAAGATAAGAAAAGGTGTACATTCAACCCATTGTCTATCGATCTGGGATTTGGTAGCAAACGCCACGAGTGCGGGGCCAAAACTTATCCCATTCTTAAGCCTAAAGCAGCACGAGCCATGCCCAAAAGTAATGCTACAATATCAGAGAGAGAATGCATTAGGTGCACATTAGTTTGTGGTCTTGAATTCATGAATTAGTTGAAGAGCATAGCATGCAACCAAAACCAATCTTCAGCCCCCGATCCTTCGCAAAACCCAATCCCACTCGCAACACCAAGGTTTCGGCATCAGCTGGTGAAAAATGGCCTGTAATGCGCCTTGAGAAAGCTGCAATACTCACATCCTGCTGGTCCCGGATTATCGTCCCAACACTAATGAACCCTCGCCTAAAATTTCCGAAGTTGGTCCTACTTCTGCATTGACGCTAGCTGTGCCTCGCTGCTGTGTGTGTTCAGTGCTCTCGAGGAGCTGAGTAAAGACGATTCCCATGCCATTAATTCATCATTAGAAGTTACCAAACACTAGTGTAGCGTGTTCATCCCTTCAAAGTCATCCCTACCGCACTGCTGGAAAATACCCAACATTCCTGCTACATCTGCATGATCACATGATTTAATAATAAACTAATAACCCGCCTCTTTACATATGGCCTTAGCCAGTGAACACCAGGAGTGTGCATCTCAGTTTCAGGCAGTCTACACCGTCCACACCTACCATCAGAATTTATAAGACAACTCACTAAACCAACCAGAAGTGCATTCTACTCACTTTCCCGTGTACATTTCCTTTTTCTCAAAATGCCAAATAAGCCCGTCTTCACCCTGATAATTGATTCATGCTTAACAGAATTGACAGGATAAGCTCCCAATCAGTAGGTACGAAAGAGGAAATAATCAGTGCTGCATTCCAAGTGCCAAAGGGTAGAATTAGATAACTTACCTTCTTCACCATTTCTTTGTTTGGGATGCTAGATTTTGACACACCATGGTCTCATTCCATTATAAATTTATTGGAACTTGGACAAGGGCTTAATAATGTTGAAATCCATAAATATCATATTCAACATCCTAGATTTAGATTCTAATTAGCTAAATTTGGATTCCAGGGGTGCAAACCAGATACATTTTCTTGTTTTTTTCTGAAAAATCCAATCAAGTAAGGCTAGACTACAATTTCTAGGCCAACACACCTAATCCTGATTGAGGGGAACCATACAATTTTCCTTTTTTCCACAAGTTTGTGTAGGTTTTCTAATCCTCTTTCTATCAGGGCGACTAGCATTTGGCTTCATATCTTCCCAGCAAATTCCAACATTTACTAGCACCAAGCACGCTCACAAAAACATACAGAGAGATTGTCCCACATTGAAACAATCATATATATGGTTACATATTGCAAAAAGTCCCATGGTTATCCATTCAAAATTTAAAGTTTAACCCAATTATACTTGAAAGCCTTCGCAACGAGTTTTCATGCATGTCACCAGAACAATTAAAAAAAAAAAAGACTTTACATTAGATTATCGTCAGGAGATAATGTCATTTGAAAAAGATGCAACTTAACATTAGTTATCCAACTGTATGGACACAAAAAATATTGAAAAATAATCCTAATGTGTTTCTTGCCAAATTATATTCATAAATCAGCAGCAACACAATATCCAGAAATTCTAACATCTCATCATTTGTCCCTTCAACATAAGATTGTGATCAAGGAAGTTACTAGAACAATACAGCTGCTATCGAGCCTGCCAACCAGGAATTGATGGAACTGACATGATTGAATTTGCAGACTTCTCCATCCTACATAAAATAAGACATTGGCATCAATAAGAATATCTAAAGCTAATCACGGAAGGAGGGAGGGATGGAGAAAGAACTTTGAGATTTCTTCAATTGTCTTCACAACTTCTGAAGAATTTGTCTCTAGAACTTGACCACCCAAAATGAATTCATCCAAAATAATATGCATCTGCAAAATAGCTCAAACATGAAATATACCCGTGGGCAGCGACTATAATGATTCTACAGCACAAGGATTTGAAAGGTTTCTTGAGATTTGTATAGATTAAGCACTAAGCAAAAGTGGCATATATCCAATAAGTAATGAAATTTTTTTGCACTGATATTAAGCTAGAAGTACTGCAACAGTTTCCACAATTGCAGCATGAGCATATGTAATAGCAACAAAATTCATTAGTGAAATCAAATACAAAGTGCTGGGACTTAATAAGAAATTAATAGACATAAAGAAATGTTTGGTTGCTCCACTTTATCAATTTCTTATCACATGAAATCTTGGTGAGCTTAGCAGAAATAACTGTCAATTGCTCATTACAAGCTCGCGATGGCAATAACAACAGAAAAATGTTTTAACCTGAGTAATCAACTAGTAGTACAGTAAGAATGATTCCGCATCACATTGCTTAACAGTAAAAATCAGCAATTACTTTTGTACGATCTTTTCTAATTTTATAGAGAAGAATACTAACCTTGTTAAAGTTGAATACCACGTCAAGCTCACGTACATTACCGAAACACTTGTCCAATGCATCAACAAAAACTGTAATTCAATGGGTTAAAATAAACAAACATAGGCGTCTCTAAAACACAATCCCACGAAGTACAATTTTCAAAATGGAAACAGAACAATGGCTAGTTTTTTATGCTCTTCTATGTCAGTGGACAGTAGGAACCCGGAAATACTTCAAAGTTAAATAAAATCACTAAGCTCAGCTAATAGGCTTTTACAACATGTCCAGTGCTAGTATTGTAATAAGAAGTGGATACACACGGTTTACAAATCAACCTGGTGATGCGTGTTCCAGGATACAATTTGTATACGGTAGAATCACATACATTTCAAAAATAATGACATGACCAAATTATGAGATACAGTTGAATCAATTTTCTTTCTTACTTGATTTATGTTTCTAAGCTATGTCACAATTTACTATCATAGCAGCTTCAATTATGCAGAGGATCAATGAAGTGAGTAAAAGTTCAATGCAACAAAGTTGGAACACATCAATTGAAAATTTAGACATACCTTGCATAAGATCTAGCATTGCAAGCTCATTCTCAGAGCTATCGAATATGAATACAACGTACAGAGTCGCATAAGTCTTGTACACAATCCTCACGTCCTGCAAGTATTATTTGTAGATTTTTAAGTAGGAGATGGGATAAATTAAAACAATTGTCATCGACATCAATCTATTGTTGGTTCATACGACTATGAATATAATGTTCGCTACTTTCCCCAGCCTCTTGCCTTTACCCCTACCCCCAACACACACACACACACACACACATGCAAAGAGGAAAACGCGGGCAGGCAGCACCCTGCCAACACCATTCAGCAATATGGACTCCAGCCAAAAATAATCACAACATTAGTATTAAGGCCGGAGAAGACAAAGCACATACCGGTCCAAATAGCGAATCAAACTTAACGAAATTGCTCACATTTTCAGCTCTACTGCATAGAACTGCACCACATAACTTCACAATAAGTCTTCACAAATTAAGAAGAGTTAATTTCTAGTTAAACATAATTGATAGTAAATTTTTTTGTAGGAGGCCAAAACATAAATAACTTAATTCATACAGAAAAAAAAGGAAAAAGCATGGTGGAAAGCTCAAAAAATACATATGATCTGACCTCTGTAAATGCTTCTAATTAGCTCCTGCTGCTTCTTCGCTGGCTAATTTTACAATTTTAATCATGATTTATCAATTCGGCCAAGAAATCAAAACACGAAACTGAAACTGACTCGAGTTATGGGAGGATGTATAGATTTAATTTTCTTTAATAAAGAAAAATCTAAAATTCAAACCTGAAATTCGTAGAATTTGACGAGACGAGGCTTGCCTAGATCATTCATCACTATTACTCCTCGTATCATTTTGCAAGTTCGCTTCCAGCTCCGTAGATTTTGATGGCCGGGAAGTCGGTTTTCAATTCATCCGTTTAAAGAGAATTACAATGTTAGTCCTTCTACATTAACCATTTTAGTAAACTGATTCATAATATTTAAACATGAGCAAGTTAGTACTCCTTGTACCACTAGTTTGACTTTATTTTTTCTATATTGTCGTGAGGGTAAATAAGTAAAACTCAAATAATTTTAATAATAAACAAATAAAAATAAAATAAATGAAGTAAATAGAACATGAGAAAAAAATGAAAAAGGAAAACCGAATAAACCTTGAAAAAATTAAATTGTTACGAGATTCAAATTGAGGGTACGATTGTCATTTCAATTTAACTACGACTCTTTTATCTTCAAAATTGAATGGAAAATGTTAATTGAGAATAATGGGGTGAACGAAATTGAAATGTTGGCCTAATTTGTTCTTTTCATAATCGTTATGGATTAAATTGCTATAAATGGTAAATATTGGGACAAACACTGTAATTGACCCCTTAGTTAACCTTCTTTAACCAAGAAACACTTCCGTCCAGTTTCTTGTGTAAAATATTTAGCTCGCCCAATTTATACTATATCATGATTTACCCATCGAACCTCAAACCGCTTTCCAACGATCACTTATGTTTGAAACGTTACATTCCATCCATCATCTACCAATTTCCATTCCACATGATACTGACGTTTCACACAAAAGATTTTCGTAACTTGCCACATTTAATTTTTGTACCACATCAGTAACATAACAACTTATTGCATTGTATATTGTTGTATACACACTTATATGGAATAATGCTACTTATACTAAACAGTTATAACTTGCATACAAATGATGTCAAAATGAGAATAAGAATTTTTTTTTTTAATTGAAGAAATTATGACGTAATAATATCTCATCATATTGTGTATGTGTAAATCATTATATAAATACATTATCTACGTGTATCACAACCGATTTACACATGGGAGTCATAAAACCAATGCTATGTTACTCTCAAAGAACCCAATCACCCATAATTAGGTAGAAATTACATTTCATTACATATTGCTGCGTATAAACTTACAGATCCGATCTTGTAAATATGACAATGTAAGACCATTTGAGTGCATTAAGATAAGAGGTTAAAAAAATAAATAAGTCAAGAAATCCACATTGCAAAGTAAAGAATTCAATCCTCTAGCCTTAAAAAAGGGTTCAATCCAAGGTTAATGCATCGAAAATTTTCCATCTAACAATACCACAACAGATGCCTTAAGCATTTCCATTCCCAAAAAATGGTTTATAAAATTCTCTGTTCAATTGCTTGTATCTGGAATCTCACTTTAAGCTTTTCGGACAAGAAGTCACTGTAAATGAACTGAAGGAAAAACTCTAATACGGAACGAATGGATCAATTAAAGACCAAGGCGGCATAATGGGTTCCTCTTAATAAGACCAAGATCCACCTGCAAAACCAGACAAGAAAATCATGCAACCGAAATATGTAAGAAAACACCTCGATAGCACAAAAGGTACAAGATAACATTACCTTGTGTCCGAAGAGATCTCTGATGTTGTCGATCCCATAAAGTATCATAGTGGGCCTGATGTAGAAGTGAAGAAAATTGAAGATTAAAAATAAATAAAAAAGAGTTAGCATACAAAATGATTAATACCCGAATTAACAGATGTGAAAGTAAAGACTACAAGAATGTCAATAATAAGGTCGTAATCCATAAGAAACGATAATGGTGATGTTAAAGAATTTGCCAACCTTTCAAGTGAAAGGCCCCATGCAATAACCTGAACATCTTCAGGAAGCCCCATGGGAAGCAGCATTTCAGGTCTGAAGATGCCTGAGTTTCCAATTTCTACCCATTTCCCTAAACCTTCATGATAACTGACAGAAAACTATGGAATTACTTTCGGAAATGCTACAGTAATTTCAAGTGATAATTTTTTCGTTTTTACTACCTGAAGATTTCCATGCTGGGTTCAGTATATGGATTGTAAGCAGGCTTGAATTTGAGCTTGGACATTCCTGAAACCAACATATACAATACAAGGACATTTGTCAGTACTCTGCTATCTGTAAATCTTTTCCAAAAGCACAATCAGGATCGCTTACAAAACAAAGGCTAAAAAAACTTCATGTCTACCAAATCTTATATATCAGAGCATTAAAATATAAAATGCTTTATTGAGAGAAGCTCTTAAAATAAAAGGCAGATGTATTTACCCAGACGAGAGAAGAAATCTTCAAGAACTCCTATCAAATGTCCAAGGGTAAGACCACGATCGCAAATTAAACCTAACCATCATACGAAATATTGTCAGTTAATGAGGGAGCAGATAAATTGCACTAGTGTACTTGATGGATATATAGTTACAAGTTAACGAGGGATTTAAAATAGAGTTTCATTCAAAGTATGTTTGTTTTAATTAGATTAGATTAGTTTTAAAAATTCGATAAAGTTATAGCTTATTAGACATTCTTTTGATTTGAGATTAGTTGTTCTGTATATAGAAGGTTTAATCAATGTAATAGACACCCTTGAATACGTATATGATAAATTGATTTCTTCTTGGCTCTCAATTCTTCTCTTCTTGTTCTTCAATTGTTCATTGTCAAATTAATATGCTCCTGCGTTAGTACTATTTGTCAACCAAAAAAAAAGGAATTATCTAGACAGTCATATTTGCTGTAAAAACTCTTGTTATGTAATTCAAAATGTAATCGAAATGAATATAGCCAGGTTGTCAAATTCGAACCAACATAAAGGTTCCATATCCCCAATGGCCCATACCCAGAAGCACGGGGTAAGCTTCCCAGGAACAAGCGGACAATTCTAATAAAGCTTTCAAATTCATAAGCGAAATTCTTTCCTCCTATTGTAAGATGTTGGATTTACTATCACTAAATCCTTGTCACCAACGAAAATATATGCGACTTGCGATGCTACAAATAGCTAGAGGGTTGAACCACAACAGCTAATCAGAATTTTGGTTTTAAATTTGCACAGCAATATTTGTGCAATCACTCTATGATTCCTTCTATAGAGCTTGCAGTGTTGAAGGCAACATGAATACAAACCTAATTGAACAATGGACCCTACATACACTTCTTTAGAAAAAAAAAAATACCTTCTATCTGGTGGAACTCTGCAAGATGTGTTCGATCCACGGCTTCATTCCTGAAAACACGATCTATTGAATAGTACTTTTTGGGAGCAAAATCCTGCCAAAAAGAAAAACTTCTTGAGTGATAGCATAGTAAAGAATATGCTACCAGAAACCTCACTGCCATTCCAAACACCCTTGTGTGATCTTCGAAAATAATATTGACAACAATAATTAAGCCACTGTTTGAGCCACATTATAATTTTCATTCTCATTTTTCTACTCATTTTCAACCATACGTTCTTCAATAAAATAATATTTTTCATCACATCAATAACTTTTCCTTCTTTTTCGACCACACATTCTCCATCAATATACTATTCCAAAATATATTCTTTCAAAATAACGTAGATCAAACACACCCTAAATTCGACCACACATTCTCCATCAATATACTATTCCAAAATATATTCTTTCAAAATAACGTGGATCAAACACACCCTAAAGAGAGAATAAACATAGTGGAACGTAGGCCGCCATAATAATGAAAAAATAAACATTTGAATTCAACAAAGATGTGCTTAATATCTTGGGCCAAGAATAACTTCTTATGAAGGGAGCTTTATAAGTAGCGAAATTTTGCCCAAAAAAGCATGATGCTTGAATAGCAAATAAATAGAAAGATGCTACATAGTTTAAGAAATAGTAAATAAAGTTTAGAAAATGATGAAGAAGAAAACAAAACAAAACAAAACAAGCAGAAGACATCCAGTAAGTTAATCTAAACATTCAGATACATCATACTTGTTAGAAAAAAGGAGGGAAAACAGGAACGCTTGTGCGAACGAAAAAAGAGCACTTGTATGCACACCCTAAAAGAAAAGAAAAAAGGAATACCTGTGCAAGTGCATAAAGCATCCTGGAGGAAACGGCAGTAGTATGAGTCCGCAGAAGATTCTTGTTTGCTTCTTCTCTCTTCCATTCATACCCATACCTAGAAGAAATGGAAAATTTGACACAAACCTTCAAGTGATGTTGACTAAATGTAAAAATTATGAAGTCACCTACCCCCTGGACCCATAACCACCAGATTCATGAACTCCCTTTACCCGCTCAACATAATCTTCAGGAAGCATTTTTGTAGTAGAAGGCTCTGTAAAATATTTATTAACATAAGAAATCTGAAGAAAATTGGGCAAGAAACTAGAGATCCAAGATAAATGGAAAACCTACCTTTCAAAAAGAATGTATCGTGCGAATCACGAGCTGGGTGTTGTTGAGGTTGGAACAGTGCATCGAAGTTCCAGAAGCTGCAAAACCCAACAAAACCATCATAGATTTATACAAGCTGCATCTTAATGTACTGCGTGTATACAAGGATTAAACCAAAAGTAGGGTAAGGGGGGACACTTGGAAAGAGGGGGGATGGAGCCCATATTTTCTTTACTTTTTTATTTTGATTCAGAGAAAAAATAATGTTAGGAGTGTAGAAGACTCTTGGGAAAGAGAGGGGATGGAGCCCCATTTCTCAGTTGAAGACGTGTCATCCTTCCTCATGCTTATCTTCTACAGTAGTTGAGAGACTACTTTCTAGTGCACTCTCTCATGGTCACCATTTCTTAGAAAGCTAGCAATTGTAGGTATTATCTAGAGGCATAACTGGGAATTGTACAGTAAAATATGGCTTTCAAGACAGTTTACCTGCTTTCAATAAAATTGTTAGTTGGCATCTCTTCAAACCTGCACACAGTGAATGGCAAATCAGCAATGATGACCATTACGGGAGGATATAGTAAGTTGAAAGACTAAAATAAGAAGAAGAAAAAAACTCCTCACCCCATCTGAAGAAATATCATCTGCATTTGACGCCGCACCTACAACAAAATGAAATAATCTACCTTAGATGAATGTGAATAATGAGATGATAAAAGGCACTTCCATAATATACTGTGAAAAAGTAGGGAAGTCAAATGAGACTAAAACTCAATTGGGTGTCTTGCTAGTTGCAAGATGGTTTTTTCCTACTGCAGTTTTTAAGAAAAAGAAACAATAACAATGGACATCAATATATTAAAAAACCTGAATGTTTACAGAAGCAAATGCATGGGATTATTGCTCATCATTTAATTATAGGGTCCTTTGCCAACTTTTTTCCATGACTAAGTAAACAAATTTTGCTTTGAAGAAACACAAACCGCAGTACAATTTGATTCAATTTGAAACATTTAACCCCTACATTTCAATTATAAAAAGATAAGAGCAAAAATACCGATGAAATTGAAGATTAAACAAGTAAAAAGCTAGTCTCAAAAACATGCCTTGAGTAATGGGTGAAGACAGCCACCTTCAGTTGGCTGGCCCTTCGCAAGGAAGTTGTACTCTTTAAACTCTAGCTCCCTCCAATCTCCCCTTTAAAGAAAAACAGGGGGAAGATAATATTAGGTATTACAGTCTTTCTTGTTATTCACATAACAAAGTTCAGAATATGATCATTTTAGACCTTCCACTTACGGAAATAGTTTAATCCTAAAAGTTATCGTTAATTATAGTATTGTGCAAAAGTATCGAGCATGGATTAGACTCTTTTTGCTCGCACGTGGACCCGTTTCTTTCTTGGAATTATAGCATTACAAGAAACTTCCATAGCACTCTATTTTTTTTTTCCTTTTTTTTAAAGAAATAACTTACTAGAAAAGCATACATCCTGAACAAATAGAAAGGGAGACCTTCCCATTCACTATCTCTACACACTGAGGCAACAAACAACTAGTACTCTTTTTCAGATCAAGAAGCTATAAAGTAAGCTACAGCAAAATTTTAACAGAAAACCTATAACATCACACACACACACACACACACACAAAAGAAAGAAAGAAATAAAAAAGAGGGTTCGTGTTTTGTGGTGCAAATTGCAATGTATAAAACCATGTTGCCATGAACAACTGTTTATTATTTCTATTTGCTATATGATATGTTTATCAAACTATACTATCCAAGCATGCTGACACATCATATTGATTACCTTAGCAGATTCCCTCGAGTTAGATCAGTAGCCACCTTTTTCCTTTTTGGAGCATATTTAGGACCCTTTGTAACTGAATAGCCTTTCCATATCCTTGAAGAAGAAGCAAATATAAAATCACAAAAGATGATCACAAAATAACACATCTAGAAGTAATACGGAGGCTAAACTAGACGATTAGAAAGACCATTTAAGAAAAAAATGAACCAGGAACAATAACCAAATATAGATAATTACAGTGGAGTAATAAGCTTTCTTTTTTTGAGAGCATCAACATCCTCAGCGTTCACTGCCTGCAATGTAAGAATTGTACCGGTTGGGAATTAAATTATCAGAGGGTCATAAAGTAGAGATGCATAAATCTAAATTGTGTTTTAGATCTTTTATATCTCCCTCACAAAGCAAATAAAGCTTCGAGGAAATTGACAAGCTTAAATGTTGCTCAATTTAATACCCAACGAGAAAGCATATACACACATAACAACAGCACACTACAAGTTTTGAAAATACAAGACTCGTTGAAATTTTTTGAGAGAGTATCTTTCTTTACTAGTTTGTGAAGAAATATACAAGGGAATGAGACACGAAATTATACTCGCTAAAAATGAAAAAAAATAAAAAAATCCACGCACCCATTAAAGAATATGCACATCTGAACATTCTAGCAACACAACACAAACTCAGACGACGATTTTTCAGGAAAAGTAGTTTAAAAAAGGTTGACCCTTTGTATGTCATCTTGTAGAATAGCTTCAAGAAAGTTTAGGAATCCACAAAGAAATGATTCAATTGGTGGAACCTAAGGAACACGGTAACATGTTTATGTCTCGGATTCTATTCACCCCATTGGTGGAACCTAATGACTGGCTCTGTCTAATTATTCATAATAATCAAATTATACATTGCCCTGTTTCCTCTTTTCGAGTTATTCTTGATATTATTGTTTAAATATAAGATTTTCCAAAGATTAACTGATGTCAGAAGCCATAAACACACATGCACAAGTATGTATATACATACGGAAAAAGAGAAAAGATGGATAAAAAGCTATTCATTCAAAAATTATTATGAACCTCCCCATTTTGAATCTGCATGAGCAAATCTCTCACTCTGTCATCAACATGTTGTACCTACATCAAATGATTAAAATAAGAATAGTTACGTATGAAAAGCATTATTATTTTTAAAAATATAAAATTATCCCCACTATCACGCAAATAAATATCTATTTCTACAGCTTTTTATGCACATGTGACATGCATTGTGCTTCTACCACATTACTAAAATTAGCAAAATAAGCAACCAAACATTCAGAGGGTATTGTATGCAATATAGATTGACTTTGACATGATAATGGACTGATTAAGATGAACCAAAGGCATCTAAATGCATGTATTGAAGTCTCTGCAAATCACAAATTACCAGAAAGCCTATTATTCTCGAAGATATTAAAGACTTTATCGACAAACTGATACAGTCATACAGCTATCGAACTGAAGTAAATATTCATGTTTAATCACTGTGACCATCTGACATATTGATGATTAATACGTAATTGAGAAAGGAAACACAGGTAAAGATTCCAGATTTCCTAAAGCACTCATAAGCATAAGGTGATTTTAGTAGGAGGGAAGACGAAAAAGAATGGTAAGGGAAAAACAGAAAAAGCAAACTGGTTTCCATTGTTTCAATCACGTGATTTATGATTACAAGATTGCTTAAGATAAAACTTTCACACAAAATTGGAAAGCTTAGATTTTCAGGGAGCATTACCTTCCTGGACACCTGTGATTTACCCATCTCTATCCATTTGTTCTTTATGGCCTGCTGGCAACCTATTTTGAAAATTGAGGGATCCAACATTTTCTGCATCCAGAAAAAAAAAAATGTTCAACAGCATGTATTCCAAGTATGGTACTGCATATAGATACTATTGACTCGTGAAAACAACCATGACTCGAGGAAAGGAATAAAAAACTGACAACGAATGTGCAACATGTAAAATAGAACTTGATTTGCAAATCCAAAAGTATATGTTAACAAGTTCGATTGTAGCAAAAACAATTTGTAGTTTTATGAATGCTGAACTATGAATCAATTAGCACACAGCAAAACTCATGCACTGTATACGTCACAAAATTAACAATTACAGTACAAATTCTAGAAGCAGGCTGTTCCTTTAGTTTACCGTAAAATTTCCAAATAAAAAATAAATCTGGGAAAAGACATGTGCACTGCTGACATCACACCAAGGTGAAGTAAAATTTTGAAATTTCCATTTTTGAACTGTCATATTAATTGACAACCAAGGATAGCAGCCTCAGAAAATTGAGAGAGATAGGTTATATAGGGGGTGTCACTGGCAGGTGGTGTCCTCATGGATTGGGGGTAAAATAGACCCGGGGGTAAAATAGACCCAGAGGCAATGGTCATAATCTTATTATGGCAGTAAAAAATTAGTGGTTTTAGGTCCTGGTGGTAATGCTATATGGAAATTGGATTGGTGTGATTTATTGGTGGACTGTAGGGGATGGGGAACCCAGGATTTCATTATTATTGCTTCGTCGATTTTCTTACATAAGCCACTACAGTGTCTTAGATGGCACGTTATATTGGCAAGCGATAATGATTGTAAGAATACACAATAAACAAATCCCATGTAATAATCGTTCAAGAATCCATGAACCAGAAAAATTAATATGGAATGACCTGCAACTCTTCCCGTGTTATACCCTCTGGTGGTATAGCTAAAAAGAGTTGGGCTTCAGGAGATCCTGCCTCAGCATACATTTCCCCCTCCTTGGTGAGCCCCCATCTTTCTATCTTAATGTCCTGCATAATATCCACACAGCATAATTCATCAGCCAGGCTATGTTGTTCGCTCAGATTGGAAGAACAGGTAAAATTTAACAACTAGAAATCTGGGTTCAAAGGAATCCATAAATTCAAAGTCGCAGGCTAACAATTCATATTGAATAGAAATGACAGTTTATTTTCCTAAATTGAAGCTAAATTACATATCATTCAACAAAATTTTAGCCCTTGGTCCTAGTTTAAGTTACAAAAAAATCAGTTTCTCCATCTTTCTTCCTTGATTTTCCTATCCTTCAGATCAGATATTACGACGTTTTAAATACACAATGTACCACTCCAATAAACTGACTGCTAAACAGGCAGGAAAAACTCTTCGACACTAGTAATTCCTCTGAATGCACTAAGACTAACAATTTTTTCATTAAAAATAAAATTTAATATATATGAATTGCAATCTGAGATTCATGTTTATACTGACTTGCGCGTCGACGAGTCGGAAACCGTTGAGGCTCTTGATGACATTGACGATCTCATCGTGACTGATTCCCTTTTCCTCGGAGAATTTTCCTGAATCCGATATCTCTTCATTATCCTCTAGATAACCTAATACAGCTTCCTCCGCCATCGCTTTTCGAATCCTCGTCGGCGGAACACGGTCTAGCAGCCGACGAGTGACGGAATATAGTGCTCTCGTAAATGTTATACGTTGTACAACTGGTCAATAAATGGCAAAAAGATGGGTTTTAGGGTAAATAATATTTTATAGGAGGAATTGCAGTCGCGTCACCAAACATTTCATTTAATTGTGGACTTTGTCCAAATCTTTCATTTGTATCACCAAGGATACCAAATCTTTAAAAAAACTCGCAACCACAATTCAAATTGATGGAAACTATTATTTTAACTGTTAGTTGATTAGAGATAGTAACTTTACATTTTCTATAATTAAAAAATAATAAAATCAAACCACCCATACTCACCCCACCGACACCTAAAATTGTGTTATCTCCTTCACCTTTCCCACTCCCACCCCAAATCAAAATAAAAAAAATTCAATTTGAAAGAAAATCAATTGCATAATCACAACGTTCATAAATCCAATCTAGAAGAATCACAACATTTATATATCCAATATGCAAGAAAATCAAGTGCAAAATCGACCAGGGATTTCGTTAATGTCGGACCAGGTGATGATTTGGGACTCTTCAACCTCCTCACACTATCTTCCAACATTGCTAAAGCTCTCAAATCCTCTTTCCCGCCTACCAACATCAATCATTGCTCTTGTTGTCGACCGTATATAAGCTCGTCGCCGCCACTTGTACCACCAACAACGGGAACAACTCTAGTAGTAGCCATTGAAATCAAGGGTAGGTATGATAACTCCACTTTGTATCTTGATGGATCAACAATGGCCACTGGTGGAACACGTTGAACAGAAAAATCTGTTCCATCACGACCTTTGCCGCCATCACCGCGATCACCACCTGTATTTGTACTACGCTTTCGATGGTTGTTGGGTGTTGCGATGTATTAGTAGTACCCCCGGCCAAACTCACAACTGGAACAAGAATAGAAGGCTTTGAAGAAATCAGCATAGGAACACAAGCAGTGTTATCTCCCTC
Source organism: Fraxinus xanthoxyloides (assembly GCA_903798325.1). Taxonomy (NCBI): domain Eukaryota; kingdom Viridiplantae; phylum Streptophyta; class Magnoliopsida; order Lamiales; family Oleaceae; genus Fraxinus; species Fraxinus xanthoxyloides. The sequence continues at coordinate 20,451 of CAIGRL010036704.1, forward strand.
ACATTTTATTCGGTGAATTTTCTTACATTTCTTTCCCTTTCGATTTAATTGGTGAATTTTCTAATGTTGATTTGGGGATGGGGGTGGGAGTGAGAAATGTGAAGGAGATAACACAGTTTTAGGTTGGGGATGGAGTGGGATAGGATATGGGAGGTTTGGATTTTATTTTTTTATTATAGAAAGTGTAAATTTACCATTTTATCCTTTTAAAATTAATCAAAAATATGGTTAAAGTCAATTCTCTGGTCGATTAACGGTCTGTTCCCATCTATTTGAATTGTGGGTGCGAGTTTTTTAAAAGTTTGATATCGTGAATAGTACAAATGAAAGATTTGGGTAAAGTTTACAACCAAATGAAATATTTGGTACCGTGACTGTAATTTTCCCTATTTTATATCTGCTAATCAACCAAAGTTGCGTTTCCATTTTGACCCACCAAATGATGAATAAGGAGACACGTGAGGGTTACTAGAATGCGAATCCATTAAAGTGAGGGTTACTCCACCAATCAACTAAAGTCGCGTTTAACCCACCAAAAATGCTAAATAGATAGAGAAACGAGAGGGTTACTAAAACGCGAATCCACTTAAATATAAGAGAATGATAAGTAAGAATTTTAACACTAAATAGGTGTTATCAATTGATATTGTGATAAAAAAAATTTAAAAAAATTCTAATTTTAGGCGTACTCAATTGAGATTTTAATGAAATATTTTATAACTTGGATACTCCCAATCGAGATTTTAGTGAAATTCAATCAAATTTTTTAAAATTTAGGTATCATCAATAACTAGTGGATTCATAAAATTTTTATTAACAGAGAGATTTTAAAATATTTTGATGGATTTCAAATTTAAAAATACACGTAACAAGATCTTTTAAAGTTTCACAATATTTTATGAGATTCTTATGACATTTGTGGAAACAAGTTAAATCCACAAAATTCATTAGAAATTATAATTTTATAAAATTTATCAAAATTTTAATTGAGAACACTCTTGTAAATTGATTTCCTTAGAAATATAGGGGCGTAGATTGCAAATTTACAATTAACCCTGTGGCTTATCTCCATCTCCAATGATGTCCAATTAGGCGCATCTAGGCCACGGGCATAGTGCATTGGTAAAGTAGGAGGAGGGTTTTCTACGGAGTATCGAATGTTCGAATCTCCGGGACAGCTGGAAGACAACATTTATATTGAAGGCAACATCTATGTTGAAATGCAGAGGTCCACATATAGGAGAATCGTCGAATGTCTGACCCAAGTGTGTATGAATCGTGATCGCATCTGAATTAAACTTGGTGGGGACTAGGGGAAAGCCGCCACTCCTCACGATTAGTCGGACGAAACTTGAACACTTGAGTCATAAAAAAAATAAAAATAGGCGCATCTAACATAATCCGTTAAGGGCAGGCCTGTTAAAAGTGACTATGAACTGTTGTGATCCACATGTTAGCAACTTAAAAATTCGACCATTTTAATATTAAAAATTTATATTAATTTTCGATTTTAAATGTATATTTGAAAGCTATGAGTGATGGCCTTTTATTAAACGATAGCACTAACAACCTTTTATTAAAAGTTGTGGACATCCATAAGTAACAAAATTTTACTTTAATTTTGAGTTTGTCTAAGTTGTCTGAAATTTTTACTGGACGATTAGGGTTTAACTAGCGAATTGTCACGAGTCGATCATTTGACAATACAACGCCATGTCGGTTCCTCAACTATCCTACTAAGTTTTACACGGGGATGGCAACGGGACGAGTCGTTCATTCCCACCTCGTCCTGTAGTGTATTTTTTGTTACCTTAATCCATTCCCATACCCGATTAAAACGGAATGGGGCGGGGAGGGCAAGTCCCCTACTCTGCTACTCCATTTATCGTCCGGTTTATTTTTTCTTTTTATTTTTATTTATATTATTTTTTGCTTTTATTTTTCTATATCTTTAGTTATTAAATACTATTATTATTTTACTAATTTATTAAAAACAACTTATATTCTCTTTAAAAATAATAATAAATTTATTATTTTTGTTCGATGAAAAATTTAAATTTGAAATTAACTTTAAACGAGCGCGTGTAGCGAGGCGGGGACTATATTTTTCGTACCCACTTCAGGTTAATGATCATTACTTCGTCCCCGCCCCATTTACCCGATTAGACGGATAATCTCCACCCCATTCGAGACCAGGCTCACGAATATCGGGTTGAACGTTTTTTTTTGCCATCCCTATTTACACCACTATCCCACCTCCATAAAATTATTTCATCCATACGCGAATTATTTATTTTAAAATCAAGAAAAATCGTAACCAATCCCCAAACTAGCATAGAGTCAGTGGCTCCTCAATTTTCAATTTGTAGCAAATCAATCCTCAATATTTTAGTTTTTAGCAATAAAAAACCAATAATGCGCTTATATTCTAAAAGCTGAGAGGATTTGGGGGAGCTCGGCTTTAGCCCTCGTTCCCAATTCAAAACCTCAAATATACAACAACAGAAATGGCTATGGCGTGCAGATCTGCTGTGATGGCCACTGGGAGATCCATGTGCACTCGTTCCAACACAATACTCAAAACCCTAGCTCCAAAACCCATCCCCACCTCTCATTTTTCTTCTCCAGTTAGAAACTTCCCTCCCGCCGCTTCAAGGTACAGGTCACATGTATTTGCATATATGTCTTCCATTATCAATTTCAGTTATTCAATTGGAATAAGTGCGTGTTTACATTCATTTCTTTAATAAACCTATAGCTCAAGTGGCAAAGGTCGAGGTACATGGTTGAAACGGAAAGAAAAAGAAATTATTGTTGATGTTTATGCTGAAAATTATTTTCCTTATAAGTTAATTGCAAATGCAGGATTGTTTCGGCGGTGGGAAGTCTGGAGTCAGTGCTGCCACTCCATAGCGTCATTGCATCTGCTCGATTGAAGTCCAAAATCGCTTTTGATACTTCCTGCTGGAGCTTGCTTTCTCAAGGTTATATTGTTTCCTTTTTTATTTCTCAATTTTTGAAATTTGAATTTATTCTGTTTTTCTAAGGGAAAAAAGCATTCTGTTGATTTGTTCCTCGTAATCTTTCGTGATTTGCAATATACCCTTTAAATATTAAAGTCCTCACTTCTGAAAATTCATTGTGCATAACTCCATGCCAATTTCATCCAATTGTGTTGACAGCCAATGGTGTATGGATAGCAACCTTGCTATTTATCAAGCACAAATACTCCTTTTCACATTTTTCCTTGTTCGCAATGCATTTCGTGCCAATTTTTATTTGAAGTTGACGTTGGAGAAGTAGGTGAATAATTTGGCGCAGAGTTATACTTTGTATTTACCCACAGTAAGGAGCATTGACCAATAGACTACCTTTTTGCTGTTAAATAATATGATGGAGTTTGTCCATTTCAAGGTGCAATGTGCTGTAAATTGAGACACCCTTAAATTAAAAGGCCTAATAACTTTTTCTTTGAAAGTGATGGTGTGAAATGCCACAGAGTATGATTGTCATAGGATTGAAGTGCATGCTGCCAATGGCAACACATTACTTAGGTTTTCAGTTCTTTGACTTTTCAATTTCATGTTTAGCATATGGAATCCCCATAGAAGTTAAAAGTCGCTGTGTGACTATCTTTACAAGGCAACATTAATACAAATGCGTAATTCAATGACTCATTTCATAGTTTTAGCTCGTGAATTGTAATTCTATATGCCACTAGTATCTTGACAGGTTCTCTCGTCTACTTGCTGGTATAGGAGTTGCAATGTCATTGTGAAAAGATGTATGCTGGCATAGACAGGGATAGATGCATTTTGAACTTTTGTTTTTGTTTTCAAGATGGAAAAGAGTATCTAATTTTTTTTATCTTTTTTGGGAAAATATTGTTTCGTTTGAAACACCTTGTTGACTGATATATGGACATCATTATTTACTAATTTGAGTAATATGTCGATGTCTTTACCTTTGTTTCCATTTTCAAGGCCGCTTAAAGGTTCAATAAAAGTGGTTGTAATATATTTATTGGTCTATTATCATTGTATCTAATCATCACATTTCATTGAACGGCTTATTTAGGGGCATTTCTCTTGAACATTTTCTACTAGGTTGTTCTATTTGACATAAACGTCTATTTTTAAGGTCGTGTTCTTAATCATAATAATGAGTCGCTGCTGAGATCAACCCCCCCTCTTTTTCTCCTTCCCTCCCATATCCGACCTTGAAACCCTAGGTATAAACTGAGCCCCTATTTGGCCCTCATTTTCCAGAACTGATTTTTTCCTCAAACTCATATTCAATC
>CAIGRL010036715.1:0-11598 GCA_903798325.1 Fraxinus xanthoxyloides
GACATGATAAGATTGCTCATTAACTTCCTTAATAACCGCTACTCACAATGACAATTTGCCCTGGTCTTGGGCGTCTCGCAACCTTGGGCGATGAAGGCATTGTCGCCCTGAATATTCATAAAGTGTTGTATTCGCCTAGAGTTTGGGCATCTTGTAGACTTATGATGGGCCTCTGTTATATAATTCTGTCTTTGGGCCTTTTACATGGTCTCACTTGGGCCTACCTTTGACTTTCCTAACTGGGGCTTCACTCTTCGGGCCATTTAATTGGCCTTATTTTTATGCGTCAACACACCGTAATGCTTTCCTTTTTGATATTTCTTCCTTCTTCCTCCCCACTTTCACAAATCAAGAAGCTTAGACTTATTCCTAGTAAACTTTTGGGTTGGATAAACGATATATTAATCCTTTTTTGCCACTCCCGTCCACATCCACAGGAAATAGAAAGTTAAGACTCTAAGGTACATATATTAATATCCTTATGTACTCTGATTTGATCCCTCCAGTGTACTGTACCAGGGACAATGTTGTGGATGGGGAACTTTCCTCTGAAAACAGTACTGCAGAATCAAATGGGCATGGATGTGCTGAAAATGAAAGCCTGGTTTTTTCAAACGCATCAGAGATGTTAAATAGCGGCCAAATTCCACGCGGATTGAAATTTTCTAATATCAAAACTCCTTGTTATAATGAGTTTTTCAATTGCAGTGTTGCAGCATCTACTTGTTACGCCTTCTGGTTTCCTCTTTTTGAGCGTATGTGCCAAATCACCGATATGAACAAAGAAGAGAGTATAAGATGTGAAGCTCTTTCTGTCATGAATTTGATTCTTATGAGAAGCAATGCATATTTGGAGAGAGAAAAGTAAGTAGTTATTTCCTTGTCTTCTATTGCACATTTTTGTCCATCTAATATTCTATTCATGGTCCTCTTTGGGAATTGGGACAGGTTTGCTGGGAAACTTGTGTTTCAAATTTTATCAAAAGTATTGAGGAGGGAGGCCGGATTATGTGTGCAGGACAGAGCTCTGCAGATTCTTTACCTGCTATGTAATTGTGAGTTAATCTGTTCTCTGATTAGCTTAAACAATCCATCTGGATCAATAATATTTCTTCTTGATTTTCTAGCATCTAAACTTACCCCCAAGTTTTGTTTGATCAGTTTCCATAATCATGTTTGTAGAGAAGAATCCCTAGGAATTATTCTTTGCTTGCAACAAACTTTGTCTATAAGCATTATCTTTGAAATTAACCTGCTTTGTGGTTACACTTATTCAGACCTTAGGATTCTTTTGATGGTGATTTCTAAAACCAAAATCAGGTAAATTTTATTGGTTGTTGGGTTCATGTTTTCTGGTACCAGCACGCGTTCTTACATGCTTTAAAAGTATTGGTTTTTGAACAATGAAAGTATGTGTTATGATTGGTTGATGTGTTCTGGACATCACATTGACTAGTTGAGATGGGTGCTTGAGATCTTGTTCCTAGAATTGACATCTACATATTTGACAGCACCAATTTTCGAAACTTGGGATATTACTGGGCGATTTTCCAGAGGATGCTGGACTTATCAATTAAACACTCCATTTACATGTTTCGTTTAAAGAAACCTTATGAACTTCAGGAATTGGAATACACTCAAATTGCTTTATATGGTTACCAATGTCAATCGTTGACAATTACATGATTTAAACATTGTTGAATTTACCTAAGATAAAAAAAAACGATGAAACCCTGTTCTACTTCAGCAATCCCCTGGGTTTTCAGAAGATCTTATTTTTCATATAATTTTTAAACAAGGAAGAAGTTTAATGAACGAGATGAGATATAACGTTATCCGATATCACGTCTCAACAGGGCAATAGTTTTCCTTCATTGTAAATGTTGCTTTTATTCCCCATTTTTGCCAAAATAGATAATGAAAATGTAAGTTTTTTTATTTTTTTATTTTTGTGTAATAATTTTCTTCATTTTACGAAGGTCCAAAAGTTATAGTGATGCTTTGTTCTGGTTCTAAAGAGGAGGTAGAGAGTACTTTCAGAGAAGATATTAATAGAAACAGTACAATGTCTCAAGGATCGAATGAGATTATAATTGGTTTGGCAGATTGTGTGGCTTGCAGTGAAAATACTGCAGAGGTAAGCATAGTATTATATAAGTTTATATTCACTCATCTTTGTTATCTTGACTTGGATGTTTTCAAGCAATTCATGGTTGCATCATTATGCGGTGTTATTTGAATTTTGGTGTAAGCTTAAAAGTTACTTTTCTAGAAGTAAGTCAAGACATACTTTCTAAAAAGTAAGTTTGATAGTTAAAGAATGTAACTTCTAAAATTAAGTTTGGCAAAAAAGAGAAGCTTGAAAGTAATGCTAGCCTAAGGACCGGAATAAGAGGTCTTTGTGTATCGGGGCTGCTAGGCTCCTTTACAGCAGTGCATATTCAACAATCATTTTACCTAGAGCTTTTTGTGAACTGGATTTATGTGCCCGACGAATTGATAACTGCTTCAACATGTGTTAGATACCCGATGTAAAAATTCCAGTACATAAGCAATCCAACCTTGGGAACTCAATTTGTTATGTGATATTATCTGTTCTCGTGTTTGTGCCTGAAGATGAGATTGATCTTACTTTTGGACCTATCCAAGTTATTTATTTTCTGAGCCATATGATCGTAAGAATATTCAAATGGGTTTAGACTTTAGATGTATGACCTTGATTATTGTACCCTTTTCAGATCGACAGATCTTGTTAATCTTAGCACAAATTCGTATTTATGCAAAAATTCCTATAGAATGTGGGAGTTTTCCAATTTTCCTTCTCCATTTTCATTTTTTACTATGTTTACATTAAGGTTGTTGCATTAGTGCTTGTCGATCCGATTGCCTGGGATTGCCAATTATATAACGTTGATTGAATTGATTTCATCTTTTTCTTTGTGCGACTTTGAGGGAGCGATTTTCATTCACCCTGTTGCAATTTGGATTCAGGAAAAAAGTGCAAGTCATCATTGTCTCCTGTATTCTTTTCCAGTTTACTGCACGAGTAAAGTATTATACGATATTAAAACTCATTTCATCTAATTTCATTAACTTATTTTTGCTGAACTTCCAGGAGTTGAAGCTTCGAAGAAATGCTATTAATTTTCTTGCTTTCTTAGGAGTATCAGGAAAATCTGGCTTAGAAATTTTGCTGAATCATCGGCTTCCAAAAGGCACCAACTTCCTTACAATCATTTTACAAAACTTAGTATCAGATTTGGACCTAGAAGCATTCGAATCTGCTCAACTACCCGAAGTTTTCAGAAACCGGTACGTTTCAGTACACGACCATGCACAATTGTTTATATTAAAAAAAGAAAAGAAAAGAGTTGCATTATAAAATTTCTGCTTTTATTTAACACAAGGTCTCTATGAATTTAGTTTCTTTTTATGAAATATGCTGTTTTCCGACACCTGTTTTGTGTACATCATCATTTATGTGCAATTGATGGTTCAAGATGGTCTTTGAGCAACCAAAGGAAAACTGCAAAATTTAACATCCTTGGAAGTTAAAATTCTTTTATTCGAAGAGTTTTGAGAAATTTCTTGCTTTTTTCTCTGTTCTTGTTCATTATACTCAGCTCCTACTTTTTATTCTTGCAGAAGCTTACTCATTCGGGAGACGCTTATTCTCTTGAATAGACTTGTCTCACATCCTCAATACTCCATCCCTGTTTTACGAGCATTGACAAACAGGAGAGATATGGCAAGCTTGACTGTCGACGTTGCAAACAGATTGACCTGTAAAATCAAGTGCTTATGGCAGGAAGATAATATGACAAGGCAAATTCGGGAATCTGAAATTTTTGAATTAGCTCGGGTTTTTAAAAGGAGAGTTTTTTCATTTTTAGGAGATAGCATTTCATGAGGAAATGATTTTGACACAGATTGGCATTATCTTTTCAAAGCAACAACATGAATTGTGCTCCAAATTTTGCAGAACATTGAAGCTGTTGCTGGTGAAGTTTTTTGCTTCACAGTTTTGTCAAATCTTAAGTTTTTTTTTTTTCTCAGTTGTATATATTTCATCACTAGTCTTATTGCATGGTTGCAATTGTATCGAGGATAGATGTTATAAATTTATTGATGTTTGACTAATGTTTATAAATTGTTTATAATTAGTCAAACTACGTTTCATGCACATGTCACAAGTGCTATTCACTCATTCGTCACCCATTTTCACCTATTTATAATTAAACTGTTTAATATATTTGGCTCAAAATTGTTGACATAGGAGTTAATAAATTATGGTCATTACTCGTAACCTTATATTGTTGAAATGGAATAGGCACAACTCCAATAAAGCTCGTGTTTGATACAGATTCTTAAAAATATTTTTTTTAAAACTTGTTTAAATTGCACATTATTCTATTAACATAATTTTACACATGGATTTGTAATTTTTTCTCTTTTTATCTGTAAGTTCTTAAAAAAATTACTTTTTACAAAATTTATTCTTTAAAAGCAACATCAAACACGTTCGAAATAAATGGAGGCCATTAGATATTGATTGTAGCGTAATCGATTTACGTCATTCTCACTAATATAATTGGACAAAGTTACAATTGATATCAAATTAAGGTTTAACAAAATTGAAGTGTAGATACTCGATTGAAACTAAGTTGAAAGAGTAATTACTTGCTTAAAATAATTAATAAACAATGTGAGTTAGGTATATATATATTATTTTATTTTTTTATACTTTTAATGGACTCTGGCCTTGTTTGGTACAAATTAAAATCAGATTTTAATCTAAATCAAAGTCAAATAATTAATATTAATTACATATTTCATGAGTTTCACAAATTTTCAACCACACATTTCAAAAACTTCTATTACAATTTACTAAAAATTTAATTTTAATCCCCATCAAACTACCATATGTTTGGTTCGACTGTTTGTTCGGTAGTATGACAAAATATGCGTCTCATTACAGCATCCCAAATTCATACAACAGCTAGCAAGTGAAACTTCCAAGGCTCCACTCCTCTATTTATACCCAATAATGTGATGACACGTCAAACTAATAATACGTGGCAAATCCCTATTAGACAGCAGACAAGACCCAGTGAATCCCTGTCACATCTTAACACAAGGTTAGCCACCGTAATTTCTCTTTCTCACGGTGGCAATTACGGAATCTAATTTCATTCCTATAGAAGTTCACGAATCCCGCGTTGTACCCAAAGCAAGCAAAAGGCACACTTGGAGTGCTTTCTCTCTCTAGAACTATATTTACACATCTGTATGCATACGTAAATACAATTATCACTTTATTTTCGCAACTCTTATCTGCAAATTTGTTGGCAAAATGAATCGGAGAAACGATCCTAATCCATTTGACGAGGAAGAACCTGAAGTCAATCCATTTTCGGTAACCGTTTTCTCAAAATTTTCAACTTTTGGATCTGCCTATTTTTAGTGTTTATCATTTTGCAGCCTGTGAAATTTTTTTGGGGGCTCTGAATTATCGAGATTTCGGGTGGATTGTGTTTGTTTGATGTAGATCTGAATCTCCCGGCATTGTCGGTGGTGAATTTGGAATTTTATGTGAAATTAAGAGCAATTGGGTAATGATTTCGGAGATAAGATAACTTATGATTATGGAAAAAAGGGTGTTTTGATTAAATGGTAGTAATTACTATAAATCTGATTAGATGAAAAAGTCAAGTTGAATTCTCGGATTTTTCTGGAATAATCGACGAGTGAAAATATTGCAGAAAATGTATATTAACGCTGAATCCAGTGGTTTAATGGTGACACACACATTGAATTCTTCTGGTATACGTTTTGTGCAGTGGAGCAAAAGTTGTACTAAATATTAGGGGATTTAAGAGCATATCCAAGATAGTGTTTAAACATTTGATGCTCTCTATTTTAAACAGTCAATATTTAAAATCATACTTCAGACTCTTTAAATTAACATTTTAATTTAGAGTTGGAGAGCCAAACTCATCCTCTATAATTAAATGCATTCAAAGTGTCAATTTTCGACGTAGGAAAACAATAAAATAATTTAAAGAAAAACTAGTTAAAATAAAAGATAAAGAAAAATAATTATTNAAATTTTAACTCTTTAAATTTATAAATGCTCTCCAAATGATAGAATATGCTCTATAAAAATAGAGAGTCTCTTGGAAATGCTCTAATTCCACTATCAGTTCCAGATTATGCTATTATTCATGCATTTATCACTTAGGTAAAGGAGGATGACAAAGTCTTAATACAATGTGTCCAAGTTTTTATTGACCGTAGTGTTCAAAATTCCTGGCTAAATAATAAGTGGTGTTAAGCTTAAGTTGCGTGCTTTGGTCAAAAGTTCTACAATGGATACATTGGCTTTAATTATTTTATTTTTTTTGGGGAATTTGTGGGTCCCAGAAGCTCCAAACCCTCCCAAAACAAAAAAAGGAACAAAGTAAGAAAATCACGGCTTGCAGAAAAGCTAATATCAGCTTAAGGATCTAATGGTATGCTTAATTTGGATTAAATTTTAATTTAGCTCATAGTTATTAGTTGATTACATCTTCTTGTCCAATCCTGGTGGCTCATGAGAAACTTTCGATTTATAGTAGTCTGTAGTTTCTTATCATACCATTTGTTGGGTTCTGATGCAGAATGGCAGTACCGCTCCTGGTTCAAAGTCACGGATTCCGAAGATTGTTGCCAATACCTTTGGTTTTGGCCAGAAAAATGATGCCACCGTGGATATACCGTTAGATACAGTGAATGTAATGTGGTTGACATGACAATGTAAGGATTTTCTAGAAGAGTAGCTAAATTTCTTATCTAAATTGTTGCATAAATTTTCAGGACCCAAGGAAAAAAGAGAGAGAACTTTCAACTTGGGAAGCGGATTTGAACAGGAGAGAAAGGGTTGGTTTTCCATGTTTCATTGAAGTTATTTGAACATATTCATTCTGTGAAAATACTTTAAAAGATTGCTTATGGCAACTTAAAAAAAAACATTGAGAATGATTTTGCTGTATTGGGTTTGCAGGATATTAAACGTAGAGAAGATGCTGTTGCCAGTGGTATGTTATGAGATAGACGTGAACCATCATGTTTATGTTTTGTGTTTCCTGTTCTCGTGTTTCTAATTCAGCTTGCAATGGTTTGATTCAGCTGGTGTTCCTGTGGATAACAAAAATTGGCCCCCATTTTTTCCAATTATTCATCATGATATAGCCAATGAGATACCAGTTCATGCTCAAAGGTTGCAGTATCTGGCTTTTGCCAGTTGGTTAGGTATTTATGGTGCCTTCCTGTTTGCTTTTTACTTGTCAAGTTCCTCTTGATTTTTAAAAGGTTTCATCTTTTAGTTACTCCTAGTACGGGTTTTGTGAATAGTTTTGATCAACATGCTTAATGCTGGTTCTTGGATATGATGGTTATTGTGTAAGAGAAGCATTGGTTTCTGTTACCTTGAAAATATGCATGCTCACGCTTGGAATTTATTGTAAGAATCTTTGAATTTTTATAATTGAGTTCTGTCTCTTCTCAATTGAGGTAGATCTTAGCTTGAAATTGACCAACCGATTTTCTGAAAATAGTACCCGCACTTGAGAACATGTCCTATGCATATTGTTTCTTTGTTCTGAACCAGTTACATCTTTCAAATTATATAGTGATTGTTACACATTAATGCCTCACTGTCTCATCCTATAAATTAGTTGTTTGATGCTAAGCATAATCAACACTTGTTGGCTGAACTGAGTTTACTTGTTAACTTATTTTCTTATTAACTTTTTTGAAATTGGAAATTAAAATTGCCTTGTATTTGTCCATGAGTTTTTGAGACTTTGATCTGTGGTTTGTCACAAATACTAGTGCCTGAATATTATGATTTTGCTCCATCCTATGAAATTTATACAGGCATCGTTCTTTGCCTTGTCTTCAATGTTGTTGCCATCACTGTGTGCTGGATAAGAGGCAGTGGTAAGTTTCTGCTTGTTCTTTCATTTCACATCATTTCATTTAGATCTTCTGGTGTAATAATTCAAATAATTACTGGACTTTGTTACTGTGCTAATAATGTGGTATTACTATCCGTAGGGGTCAAGATTTTTTTCCTTGCTATAATCTATGCTCTTATGGGATGCCCCCTTTCATATGTTCTATGGTACAGGCCTTTGTATCGTGCAATGAGGTAATTGAAATATCCTTATTTCACTTTATGGTGATTCCTATTATCACGGAATAACGGCTCTCTTTTACTGATTTTGAGTTCAGGACTGATAGTGCACTTAAATTTAGCTGGTTTTTCCTTTTCTACTTGGTATGTTCTGTTCGTTGGCACGTACATTTTTGCTATATAAAAATTTATAAATCTTTTCTGATATCTTTGATTTAATTTGCACCATGCAGCTCCACATTGGTTTTTGCATATTTGCTGCAATTGCGCCTCCAATTGTCTTTCATGGGAAATCGTTAACGTGAGATTCTTCCTCCATCTTCTTAACCTGGAAAAATGAATTTTATGGGTCTTCTTGGTTTCTTCTGGATTACAAAATTTGTGCACTGTTGTATTTACTGTCTTATTCTACTTAGTTCAATGGTTGATATAATTTTGGCTATGCAAATCTCTCATATAATCTCTTATGAGCTACAGAATCTGTGCACTGTTGTATTTACTCTCCTATTCTACGTAGTAGAATGGTTAATATCATTTTGTCCGTGACAATAACTTATACTAGTCTCTTGTTTCCTAAATGATAACTGGTAGGCAAAAGATGCAAGACATTTAGTTGTTGTAAAGGAAGCAATTTATTGTTAGTATTAGTAAATAAGTTAAGCGTTGAATATATTAGCTTGTTTTAGGAGGACTTGCAGCATAGGATTAACTCCACTGATTTAATTAGTTGGAAGTCCTGGGTTGCAGAATTCGGTTTGCACTTATTCTTCATTTTCATGACTAATGTATTCTTTTTTCCTTCTCCTGATGTCAGGGGTATCCTTGCTGCGATTGATGTCTTTTCTGACCATGTCTTGGTGGGGGTAAGTTGTATGCCCATGCTTGTGTTTGTGCTTGTTGCAATTTGCAATTGAACAGCCGATATAAAATGTCTTCTTTAATACATATGATGGGCATGGTCCTGAAAATACTGGTTACCCTATTGGCTTAGTCAACAGTGGTGATGAATTTGATTTCTGTTGCCTGTATTTTCGAAATCCTGTGATGATTGTGGTTCTTTTCTCTTTACGTTTTCAGGTTGGGGATGGGATGGGAGAGTGTAGAAGCAGGTTTCCTGCTATTTACAAGTACTTTAACCAGCAAATTAAAGCCAAACCTTAAATTTTTTGTCCCTCTGGTTTCATTCTCCCTTATACGGTTCCAATGAGCGAAGATGTATCTAAACAGCTAGGCCTACAGTGATTTTCTTTTTTAAACAATAAACAAGTGGTTTTTAGTGCTTGCTGTTGCTTGGCATATAATGTGGACATGGGCTTAACCATTAGCTGGGAAAACTTCATTTCTTATTTTTCCAATGCTGTCTTTTTGGTATCAATTGAACCTTTTTTTGATTAGTTGTTTGGGGATGATACACAGGAAAAAAAAAACATGTTCTGGTATTGGTTACATCGTAGCTAGAATGTGTACATTTTAAATATTAAAGATGAAGTAATGGCTTCAGAATTTTTTTTTTTTTATGATTTCTATACTGAAGCTACTTAGATGATCTCCAACAGACTTTCTAAATACAAAATGCTCTTTATTTTAAAGAGCTAATACTTAAAAATAAACTTGAAGAAACTTTCTATTTTAACTTTTTAAAATAGAAAGTGGGTTTAATTTTTCAAATTTAGAGAGCCAAACCATCTCTCTATTCTTAATGTATAATGATTGCATTTAATAGTTCGCAGATTTCAATATTTTACTTCTTAAACTATTCAAACCACATTTAAATTGATTGGCTATTAGCATATAAAAAATTATGTTAAATAGAATATGAGGAGAAATTGATAAATGTTTATTGAGAAAAGCAACATGAAGAGCCAAAATTGTTGGAGATATTAGCTATAATGCATAATATGCTCTTCATAAATAAAGAGTCTCTTGGAGATGCTTTTAATTGGAGAGAGAGTGGAAATTCTGTGGAGGCATTTATGATTGTGATAAGTTCCGTAGGAAAATTATTCAAATTATTTTTGTAACTGATATTATTATTAGACATTCGCTCGTTTCTTTTGGCTGTGGTTGCTTTCTAACTTGGTTCAAACATAATCTTTGTTGTTTTCATCTTTTTCTCGTACATTTACATTTATGTGAAAATGAGCAATGGCTTTCTTTCTCATGCAGATTTTTTACCTGATTGGATTTGCATTGTTTTGCCTAGAATCACTGCTGAGCTTTTGGGTACTTCAGGTTAGAGAATTGATCTCGTAAATCTACTGAGAAATTACATTTTTAGATCCTGAGGCTTAAATCATTTGGCGTTCTGGAAACAATTGCATATCTGTTTTACAATATGAGATCCTGAGGCTTCTTTTTGCACATATGATTAGATTATGGGATAATTGGTATCAATGGATTATTTATTTCAGTCTTTTGACACTGAAGAATAGAGGGGAAATCAAATCAAATACATAAAAATGTGCACTGTGGGTAGGCTTGGTGCTCTGGGGAATTCTTGAGTTGTATTTTTGTTCAGCAAAGGGGATTTACAGACTTTATTTGTTCATGTTATTTCACAGATTTGTCTTGTGTATTAATGAGTTATTCTTTTGCAGAAAATATATATGTATTTCCGAGGGAACAAGTAATACTGGGATCAGGAAGTCGCAGCATCTCTCTTTGAGGTGCACCTTTCTCTTACCGGTGATGTGTGTTTTTTCTTGATGGGAAGAGATTATTTGAAATGACTGGATTGTACGATAGCAATTATTCTACTGTTGCCGTAGAAATGTTTATGCATTGCAGTAGTTAGACAATTCTCGATTCTATTCTATTTTATTTGTTTTGTTTTGTTTGTCAGAATCAATCGAGGGTCCAGAGTTTTGTTTTGTCACGGCGCATCTGATATTTGAGTTTGCCTTACAAAATTGCCTCTGAATTTTCCTTTTTCTTCTAACTGGTAATTTAACTCCACCCACTAAAAGAGCTAGATTTTTATTAGGGGCTAAGCTTAATGCGGCCATAATGATCTAAATATTACAATATTTTTGCACGCAAGTTTCAGTTCAAGTAGACGTTAAAATCTCACATGACCCTTTTTATTCGAACGTGTTGGACTTTGTCTATGCTTCTAAAAACAACGCATTTG
The DNA here is from genome assembly GCA_903798325.1 of Fraxinus xanthoxyloides. Lineage (NCBI taxonomy): Eukaryota > Viridiplantae > Streptophyta > Magnoliopsida > Lamiales > Oleaceae > Fraxinus > Fraxinus xanthoxyloides. Next base: position 11,307 of record CAIGRL010036715.1, read on the forward strand.
ATGGGTAGGGATGATAAAATATTCCGTCCTGTCTTGCCCCGTATGCTAGGGAATTTGATGAGGACGAATAACATGGCTCTCGTTCCAAATTAGTCTTGAATCTTGTTTTATATTTTACAAATTATACTGGAATTAGATTTTTAGTGAAAAAAAAAAATTGAGCTTAACGCTTATAAAATCCAAAGAGCTTCTCCAACCCTTTATTTACCACGAATACCATCACTGATTCACTGTGCGCGCGTTTCATCAATTAGCACGGATGATCTTTGATGATAGTTTTTCTTCAAAAATC
>CAIGRL010036832.1:0-17976 GCA_903798325.1 Fraxinus xanthoxyloides
AGTACTTGAATTGTCCAAATAAAATAAATTGATAAAATCTAATACTAAAGGTATATATTATGAAATAATATTTTGAGTCAATAAATTTTTTAAAAAGGGTATTTCGGAAACGAAAACTAATAATATATAATTGTTTAGGTTTTCAATTTAATTTGTTTAAAAAAAATTAAAATGGGAGGAGGATAATTGGAATCGAACGCACACTCTTTTGAAGACAAAACAAGGACTTCACAATGCGAGAAACATCATTTATTGATTAAAAGTTGGTACAATTTTTATTTACTATTTGTCAAAATATTAAAAGAAAGAGTATAAATGAAAGGAATCGAACCCCTTACAGAAGCATGGAAAGTGGAGACTCAACCATTTGAGCCACATTGTTTATTGTGCCACATTCATGCTAAAAAAGGTTTATTTATTGATTAACTGACACATTTTTTATTCATTTATTACTTGTAAAATCATTAAAAAAGAGGAATGATGACTCAAACCGCGTTCCTCTCACATGGAAAGTAGGCCCCCAACCGTTTAAGCTACATTACTTATCTATTAACAATTGTGCACTAATATTTATATATATTTAATATAAAATCTTCCTTTAATCTTTTTTCTCGATGGATCTAGCACGGGCGGCCGCCCTGGCTCGCCGGGTGCTGGATTCGCCCCTGTTTGTTTTAATTCATAATTATGGATTTGCCATATTTTTGGAATTAGATACGCCTGTGTTGTATATTACGGGGTTTCTATTTCTAATTTTTCTCACCCAATTATTGGATGTAATCATCACAAGAGGAGATTAATTTTCATTTGAAGATTAAACCCAAGTGAATAATGAATCTTAGATCACCTTAAAATCATTGGATTTTTTTTAAATCTTCATACATAAGGGTGAGATGATAACATTGAAAGAGTTTTTAATGGTCTAGCAAAATGCTTTATTTTTTAGATCTCCTCCCTTATTTTCCTTAGGTGCCTCTCTTTTGGGAAAATATGAAAATGTGGTTAACTCTAGAACTTGATAAATGTGCGACAAATGGCATATTTATAATACTCAATTAGGGTTTCATAATTACACAAATTTTCTTGGACTTTATTGTAATAGATCTATTAAGTCACACACATTTATTAGAGTCAAGAGAGGGATCTAATCGAACTCACAAGACCCAATCTCCAATGAATGTTTCTAACTGAATCAACTCTTAACCAATTGAGACACATCTATTAATCTCGACTTATTCTACCAAAAAAATTGATGTTACACTCTTGAGTAATGGAAGCAAATTATGATCCGATAATAATATCCTCTAATTATCATTCCACAAGTTAACCCCCATTTGGCTGTCAATATGTTGAAACCGACACAATGATCGTTTTGCCCTTCAATATTTATTACCCTTTAAGTCCCATTTATATAAGACAAATTCCTTGTGATTGTGATCAAATCACAACGTAGAGTCCAACGATCTCATCATTAGACTACCAAGCTCAGGTTCAATTGCCTATAGAAAATACCTTAAGTGACGATTGTCTTATCGTGATGATTAATGGATTCCACTAAGTATATGATCTCTAACTATTTGGCCCGATTCCTAAAGCATCAAGATCAATCTTCTAATTAAGACTCATTCATTGGTACCTCAAAGAACTTGAACTAGCAATCAAAGATACATTACTCACTTGGTGACTTGTTTGATAATTGAGTAAAGTCTCATTCCAAGAGATCACAAATGAGTCATCTATACGATCCCATTCAATGTGCATCAAAAACACATTATTGTTCTTATTCCCAAATCTAGACAAAGCTCGATAAGAACAATGCAATCTTATCAACATAAGGAGTCCAACTTTATGTACGATTATTAATGACATATTTTGATCACGTCACGAATTGTCTCTCACTATACCCGAAACATCAAGTATACAATTTGCGACATCCTATATGATCATAAACCTTAGATAATTGTTTCAAATTGTGACGCATAAATAATCAATCGTTAATTCATAATGTCGTTTTACAAAATATTAATTGAAAGGGTATCAAACTAACAATCTCTCACTTTCCCTTTTAGAGTATATATGACATATCAATAATACATATCCTCTCAAGATGCCTATAAAAAACCTTAGCGGTAAGCTCTAGGTGAACGGGTCCACAATATTATGTGCTGATGCAATCGTACTAACTATTACGTCTCCTCGATGAAAAATCTCTCTAATAAAGTGATATTTCCTCTCAATATGCTTGTCACATTGATGATTCATTGGTTATTTAGCATTGACAACCGCTCCACTACTATCACAATAAAGTGTAATGGGTTCCATTGTCAAAGATACCAAGTCAAGGTCCGAAAGAAACTTCTTGAACTATACAACTTATTTAGCAGCTTCACAAGTGGCTACATATTTTGCTTCCACGGTGGAATTAGCAATACATGATTGCTTGATACTCCTCCATACTCCTATTGTAAATATTGAACCCGACGTATACTTTCTAGAGTTACGATCAAATTGAAAATTAGAATCAGTATATCCAATAGGATTCAAATCATGTCCTGAATAGACAAACATTTAATCTCTCATTCTCCGAAGGTACTTGAGTATATGCTTCACCTCTATCCAATGTTCTGGTACCGAATTAGACTAATAACAACTAACAGTACTCACATCATAACAACTATCCAATCTTGTGCAAAGCATAGCACACATGAGGCTTTCCACTGCCAAAGCATAAGGAACCTTCTTTAAGTAATCTATCTCCGTTGGAGTCTTGTGAGAATGTTCCTTAGATAGATGAATTCCATGTTTAAAAGGAAGTTGTCCCCTTTTCAAATTTTTCTTTGCGAATCTAGATAATATCTTGTCAATATATGAAACTTGAGATAATGCTATCCGTCTGTTTTTCCTATTTCATAAGATACAAATTCCCAAAACATAACTAGTTTCTCCCAAGTTCTTCATATCAAACTACTATAACTTCCATTTCTCTACATATGACAATGTCCCCACATCATTTCCAATGAGTAGAATGCTATTCATATAAAAATTAGAAAAAGTAAATTATTCCCTTATATACGCTTGCATACACGAAGTTCATCCAAATTATTGTCAAAATCATATGTCTTAATGGTTTGATCAAATCTTATATTCCAAGACATGGACACTTGCTTAAGTCCATAAATGGACTTCTGTAATTTGTAAACTTTCTCTTCATGGCCTTCTTTCGCAAACCCCTCAAGTTGCATCATGTAGATGGTCTCGTGAAGACGTCCATTTAAAAATGCTATCTTTGCATTTGTTTGCCAAACCTCATAATCATAATGAGCAGCAATGGATAGAAAGATTCGAATAGATTTAAGCAAGGCAATCAATGAGAATGTTTCTTCATAGTTGATACCTTCCTTTGGGTAAAACTTTTGGCCACTCGTCTTGTTTTAAAGGTTTCAACCTTCCTATCTATACCCCTTTTCCTTTTATAAACTAATTTGCACCCTATAGGTTTAACCCCACCGGTACATCCACAAGATCCCAAACCTTGTTGGAATACATAGATTCCATCTCTGAGTTCATGGCAAATTTCCATGATTTAAAGTCTACATCCTTCATCGCTTCTTTAAATGAAGTGAGATCTTCTTCTTGCTCAGTAGAGGGCGCTTGATAGCACTCTCTATAGAGAAAGTACCTAGAAGATGATCTTACAACCCTCCTACTAGGAGTAATTGTTGAAGGTGCTTGATCGTCCCGTCTAACTAAACGTCCTCTCCCTCTCTTTCTCTCCCCACTGCTTGGTCCTGTCTTTGGTTAAGACCAACATCTTCATTATCCCTATTGCGTATGTGGAGGTGCAACAATGGATGTCTCGTTCTCTACTAACTTTGGTTCTGTTTCTCTATTAGGTTCCGTGGGCATCACTTACTCACTTACCTCATTAGTAACCATTGGTTCCGTAAAGGTTCCAAGTCATCACTATTTGATTCTATGCGAAAACCTGGAATCGGGTTGTTTGAATCATGTTCTAACACCTCTTGCAATAGAGTCTTACTAGTACACTTATGTTCTTGTATATAGTTGTCCTCTAAGAAGGTTGCATTGTACTAACAAATACATTCTTATCTAGAGGATTATAGAAGTAGTAACCTCTTGTTCCTTTTGGAAATCCTACAAAGAGATAAACATCATATCTTGATTCAATCTTATCCATTTTTCCCCTTAGCATATGTGTGTCGAACACCCCCATATCCGAATGTGGTGCAAATTAGGCTTGCGTGCATTCTACAATTTAAGAGGCATCTTAGGGATCGACTTAGATGGTACTAAATTCAAGATGTAAATGGCTGTTTGTAGTATATATCCCTAAAAGGAAGTAGGCAATGAGAAATAACTTATCGTTGATCTTACCATATCTAAAAGAGTTCAATTTTTCTTTTCGAGACACAATTGTTTTAGGGAGTCCTTGGTGCACTCAATTGGGACAATATCCTATTATCCAATAAGTAAACCTTAAGTTCTTGACATAGATATTTTCCACCATGATCGGATCGAGATGTAATACCCAGAACTTTACTTTACACACTTAACCAATATGATTAATGCATTACTTGCTATTTACATTGCCATTGCATTTCATCAATAGCTCTCGAAATTGTTTTCTCTTATTATGAAACATTTGATCATTGAGGTTTTAAGATCTCTATATGGCATTAGTTTTCGACCCCCCGACCTAGATGGTGAATCTTAAATTGAGCTATAGTTGAGATTTAGGTTAATCTAGATGTTAGATATTGATGTGTTAAACAATTGTAATCTTGAAATTGTCGGAATCATTATCAGTAAAGATACACGTTTTTGATTCAGTTAATCATGGTTACCCTAAACCCTAATTAAGTCTTTAACATATTTGGGAAATGAGACATGAAGTGACATAATCACAATACAATAATATAAGGTTCATGTGACGTTATAAATATGGAGGTGCAAATTGTTGAAATCGGACGAGGAATTGAATGAACGGTTAAGGAATTAATTCCATAAATTATTTTACACAGTAAAATAGGTCAAAGCACTAGATTTAGACCTACAAAGATAAGTGTAAAATCCAGATCTTTACTACAAAACCACCTCATGCTTGGGCTACATGTCTTTTTAATAGCAACTTTATTCACTCCAAAGCATTGATCACGACTTCAACCCCTTAAAGACGTCTTCTTTACCTCTTAAATAAGAGATTAACTCCTTCAACTCATTTCCAATTGGTTCCAAGTGAAACAGAGAGCGAAAGAGCCAAAGAGAAGTAGAAAACAAGAAGCTGGAATTGTAAGTTTTGGGCAGCTCATGAGTTAGTTCACTGTTTTGAGGTTTGACTTCATTATTTTTGAGGTTTTTAAAACCTCTTGAACCTCTGACCTTGCTTGAGATTATGTTAGATGTTGTTGGTGAATTTATGATGGCAAAAGAGGGGTAATTGATTACAAGAACTTGAAGGAAATCAACATGGACAGAGATTTGATAGTTGCTGAATTTTAATGATTTAACCTCCCTTTGGTATAACTTGTATTTATCAATATGAACGTTTTTATATTAGAGTTATAAGTATAGAATGATCTTTAACAGATTAGAACCTGATTTGTGGCAGTCTAATCCAAGTGAAACTCAAAACAGCAATGTTGAAATTCTGATTCCGTGTTTGGTAAAAGGGACTGATTTTGAGGTCGTAAATCCTCTACTTGTGGTAACTTAACAACATATTTACCTGCATATATATGTTATATAAGTGTGGTAAAAGTTTGGGAAGGAATGAATATGATTAAGGGTGCGAAAAGATGGATGAGACTAGACAGGGCAGCAACCAAAACTTAAAAACAGATTCCGTCCCATTTAATAAATTGCATAGTTTCAACGCTTACATGTCCAATAATCACGTCTAAAGCTTGGATAATTGATCCGGATAAATGTTAGGTCATTATGATACAATTACACGATGCTTATATGTATCTAAGTTGAAGAATGGTGGGAGTTATAGGGCTGTTTTGGAATGTAATTGGCAACTTGAAGTTATCGAAATCGTTTTGGCATTAATGACCATAGTATGAGATTGTGTGCATATTAAGATTATCTAATTGAGGTCTGTGAGGTAATACAGGTTGGTTGCCGACTTTAAGTGAAAAAGAGATTTGACTTACACGCCGTAGAGAGCACACCCACAAAGGCGAAAGGTAAGTAAAATTCTATTTACATCTATGATACAAGAACATAGTATTTGTGAAACATTCTTTGTAGAGTATTGTTGTAACATTTATATGACCTTGATAAGGAGATCATGGCATATCATATGATGGTTACAATGATTGAGCATGTTGCTCTGAAATATATTGATTGAGCATACCACGAGCATTTGCACGTGCATGCACGACATATGTTTATCGTTAAAAAATCTAGCATGCACGACATGAATGGAAAAATGAATTTACATTATAAAATGTTTTATCAACCACTACTAGGGCATCGAGACATGTGAGATATGCTTATGCGATATGTTTTGCCATCGTGAGTGAAACTGTTCGGGTAATCGCAAGGATAGATAGAGGATACACATTTGGTGATCACGGGAGGGTGGACCACTTAATTTGTCTTTGTGATGTTATGATTATGGACAATGGAGTGGGATACTTCTATGGTGATTATAAGAGCAGTTAGGGGCTGTACTTCTAATGGTCACAAGAGGATAGTCCACTCGACTGCGTCAAATATCATATCGACCATTTGATTATTAATTATTAGTATTTATATTGTGTAGAGCTCTATCCGGGGCATAGTAGGTAGGTGAAGGGCCCAATGAAAGGAAAATACTTCAAATGAAACTATTTTGAATTAACTTTGATGAATATTTGAATATGATGCATTTTAGCATGATGTTTTAAAGAAATGACATGGCGCCGTATACTCATATTACTTATCCTCATACTATACATGATTTTTACTTATTATGTATTGGTTTATGTAGTTCTTGCATTGTAGGTGAGCATAGAACTTCATAAAGGACATGTCTAGTTGTGAAGCTGTTACGAGATTCCAAAATCCGATGTACATGGATGTCGACTTGTAGGGTTATGTTGTGGACTGTTGTTTAGGCCTTACAATCTGTTGTATTATATTTTTTGGGGTCTTGTATGGTATATATATAACTTTTGAAATGGTATGGTAGATAATATTGTAACCTCAATGTAAATATGTTGAAATTTGGTTATATAGTATTTTGTTTTAATATACTATATGAACATCATAGATGATTAGGTGAGGATATACACGGACCTTATTATGAAGATGTTTATTTCATTTCATCTTTGAAAAGGAAAAAAATATAATGTGCAATTTTACGCCTAGGTTTCGTCCAAAAATTCCAAACAACGATTGAGTTATGAATTTTTGAAGTCAATAGCAGAAGCTGAAATTTTAATAAAAACAGGAACGCTAAATCTTATTGCTAACATTTTTGTGATAAACGATAACTTGTAAGTTAATTTCTATAACACATCACTACTTTTAAACCTAACTTATTCGTGAAAATATTCTTGGATTAGTTCCACATATGATGTTCATGAAAATCTATTTATTAGAAAAAACATAAACGTTTCATAATCGAATTAAAAACACTAAATCATCGGCTTTTCCATAGCATGTTGCATCTTCATCTATCATCATCCACGTCCAAGCAAAGCAAATCAACCTATAGGAAGAGAATTAACCCATGAGTTTGAAACTCAATAGATATCATCGATGCATTTCGTTATCAAATTAGAAAATTTGAACTATAAATTCATACCGTCTCACGTAGATGGATTTTCGGAAAAATCCAATTTCTATAGAATTATCATAACACGTTGATCATTCAAACTATAGTAGTGCCGAAGCACCATACCCGAAGGAACCAATGCATTCATACTTTAAAGAAAATTCATAACTTGAAAAAAAATAACTACTTCCACCTTTACCTACTTTGATTTTCTTGAAATATAAATGAACAAAATGTGTAAAAGCCTTTCTCCTTCACAGCCTTGCTATTCTTTTAAACTTTACTTAACATAAAAGCTATTTTTTTTAGAGAAAATAAAAGTAATTTCATATTTGAAGAGAAGTCTATTTAAAAAAATGATTTTCCTCTTCTTGCAACCTCCCTTTTTAGTGAAAAACTAAACGGGAGAGTTATATTATCATTAATCCTTGTTAAATTGCTCCTTTAATTAGGAATTTAAAGAGTTTTAAGCCCATAAAAAAACAATTCTTATAAAAGTTTTATAAAACATTTACATAATTAAAAAAAAATGAACTATTCATATGATTGTAACTTATCTCTATGAATGCCCATTAATAAAACAATTATTCGATCCAATTAACTTGGTATAATTGTTCTGAATGTGAAAAAATAATGAGTTTTTTTTTCTTAATTTATGAATAATTATAAAGATAATTTATAAAAACATTTGCATGGTGATTCGAACATGGGTTGCCTATATGAAATACCATGCAAATGACCATTGTGGCAACTCATTTATTCATTAAATCTTTGTAATCAAAACTTAATGTCTTAAATTATTGGGTTTTTAAATAACTTATGTCTTCTACTTTCATAACATTAAATAAAACAAACAGTGTCGGATAGTCTGCTTTAATTTTTCCTTCTGTTTCCCAAGTGACTTCTTCTATCCCGTGATGTCACCACTGAACCTTAACTAATGGAATTTCTTTAGTCTTTAATTTCTGTACCTTTCTATCCAAAATAGCAATTGGAACTTCTTTGTATGATACGTCTTTCTGAACATCTAATATTTGATATTCAGCACATGACTTGGATTGTGCACATATTTTCTTATTATAGACACGTGAAACACATCTTTACAATAGAAAGTTCGGGTGGTAGAGTAACTAAAGTTAACTGATATGCTATGCTACCAACCTGCTTAAGAATTTCAAAAGGTCATGTATAACGCGATCTCAACTTGCCTTTCCTACCAAACGTTAGTACACCCATCATATGTGCCACTTTCAAGAAGACCTTTTTATCGACTTGAAACTCCAACTCTTTTCTTCTAGTATCTGTATAGTTCTTTTGTCTATCTTGCTCTACCTTTATCCTAGATGGATCTTATCAATGGCTTCAACTGTCCTTTCAATGATCTTGGATCCCAAAACTCTATTTTCTCCGACTTCATCCCAATGAACAGGTGATGTGAATCTTCTACCATAGAGAGCCTTATACGGCGTCATTTCAATAGTTGCCTAAAAACTCTTATTATATGCAAATTCCACCAAAGGTAGATACGATTCCCAATTGTCTCCCAAATCCAGAACTCAAGCTCTTAGCATGTCTTCCAAATTTTAAATGGTACTTTTAGATTGACCATCGGATTGAGAATGATACACCATACTGAAGTTCAATTTTGTTCCCATAGCTCCTTGTAAGCTCTTCCAAAACTTAAACGTAAATCTCGGATCTCTATCAGACACAATAGAGATGAGGACACCATGCAATCTTACAATTTCTCTAATGTACAACTGAGCCAGTTGATCTAGGCTAAATGTCATTTTCATTGGAAGAAAATAAGCTAAATTTGTTAAATGATTTACTATTATCCATTTAGCATTATGTCCTCTTACTGACTTCGAAAACCTACCACAAAATCCATTACGATATTCTCTCGCTTCCATTTAGGTATATCCAATGGATTTAACAACTTTGTTGGTCTTTGATGTTGTGCTTTAACTCGTTGACACATTTTTTTTAAATTTGGCATATAATTTTTCCTTAAGCAATATTTCTAACGTCATTCTAAGATGTTCCTCATGTTGATCATTACTCTTGGAGTATATCAAAATATCATCTATGAAGACTATGACAAATTGATCCAAATATTGATGAAATACACGATTCATCAAATCCATGAATACCGTTGGAGGATTTGTCAACCTAAACGACATAAATGTGAACTCGTAATGTCCATAACGAGTTCTGAAGATCATCTTCGGTATATCACTCGCCTGCACCTTCAATTGATGATATTCAGATTGTAAGTCGATCGTAGAAAATAACTTAGCCCATTTTAATTGATCAAACAAATCCTCGATTCTCGAGAAACGATATTTATTCTTGATGGTCAAATGGTTCAACTCCCGATAGTTGCTACACCACCTCATACTTACATCCTTCTTCTTCACGAACAACACTGGTGCGCCTAATGGTGATACACTTGGTCGAATAAAGCCAATGTCTAACAATTCTTGTAATAGAATTTTCAACTCTTGAAGGTCCTTTGTAGCTATTCTGTATGGAGCTTTAGATACTGGTGCCACTTTGGAACCTGATCTATTATGAAGTCCACTTGTCTATTCGGTGGAGTACTATGTTGATCATCTAGAAAGACATCTATAAATTCTTGTATCAATAGTACTTCATCAATCTTTTTCGTCGCCTATTTTTCTCTTGTGATGTTAACTAGAAACCCTTGATATATTTATTTTCTCAAGATTTTCTTGGCTTGCAAGCCCGACACCATTGGATATGGGGTTTGGTCTTTGCTTCAGGAAAAGAAAATGATTTTTCTGCTGGTTTCTGAAAAGACACTTCTCTTTCTCTACAACAGATGGTTGTGTAATTCTATTCCATCCAATCCATGCCCAAAAATCACATCAAAATATTTCATCTTTAGCAATATTTCCTGATTTACTACACCCAAAATAGGCATTCTTGTCACACAAGCATTCACAACGATGAGATTTACCACACTTAGGACATGTTGCTATTGTAGTTACAATGGCCTTACTGGCACTAGATCCGATATTAGATTTCTTATTCTGCCATTTGCCCTTTTCTTTATCTTGACCGCTCCGTTCTCTCTTTCCAAATTCCCATTTATCTTATTGGTTGTACAATTGACTGTGTTGCTCTGCATTAGCCTTCTGATACCAAATAGTGTGAGCTTGTTCCAACATCTCACCGTATGATGTAAAACGATGTGACACAAGAATCATGCTTAGGTCTGGGTTTAACCCTTGCTCGAACTTTCAAGTCTTCTTAATTTTCGTATCAACCAGGTGTGGAGCATACCTTAAGAGTTGATCGAACTTTTGCTCGTAATGAGTCAGGGAAATATTACCCTGCTTGAGTTGAAGGAATTCGCTCTCCTTGAAATATCTTAAAGACAGAGGAAAATACTTGTCCATCACTTCCTCATTGAATTGTTCCTAAGTTAATGCTAACTGCTGCTCTTGGGTCCTAGTTTGGGACATCGAGTCCCACTAGTGACTTGCATCACCAGTAAACATAAACTCTACACACTAGATCTTTGAGGCATCGTGCAGTCTATAAGTCGAAAAACTCGTTTTAAATTATGAAGTTATTCCTCAACTACTAGTAGACTAGATGATGCATTGAACGTAGGGGCTTTTGCCTACGAAATAATTCAACTGCCAAGGCATGAGTCGGAAAAGTAATAGGAGCTGGTGGTGTGAGCAGAGCTTGATTCTGATTCAGCCTGTCATGATCTTCAATCACTTGGAAAAGGTCCCTTATCAAGTTGTTCTGGTTTGCTCGAGACATTTTCCTCAAAATCTAGGTAAATTCAGATATCTATTTCCTAACATGATCCATTCTCCTAACATTTGGTCTTCTCCTATCCATATGTCATCCACAACTTTAATTCTCGCACAAGTACATTTTTTATACAACACATTTTCTTTTCCTCAAATTACATTAATTTTTGCATATAAAAATATACATAAATAAAATGCAGAATGCACCGTAACATGGAAAAACAACAGAATCTTTTTTTTTTTTTTTTTCATAATATGAATTTTAACTTTGCTTAGTTGAACATATCTGGGTCATAAGATGAGGTCGATTAATAGATGCGAGATGCCATATTTCATTTTCTCATTTTAAATATTCAACTTTGTACTTTAGTGTATATATATTTTTAAACAAAATACACTAATTTTTCAGAATCAACTAAACTAGTATTCTGATACGATACTGTAAAGCTCCAACCTGCATGAACCGAAACGTTACTAGAACAATTGTGCTTTAGTCATAGACTTAAAATTTATATAACAATTTAGTTTAATAAACTATATTTTTCGTGGAATGCATAAAGATTTAATTTAAAATTGTATATATTATTTTTAACAAAACACAACAATTTAATACTAAAATAAACAATTAAAAAAAAATGGTCTTTAGAACGATTTCTATGCATGTACCCATTATTGACATGAACATTTTAAGTAGTAAATAAAATATGTTGTTTAGTTTTTCCTTCTCAAGCGGCAAATGTCTAAATAAATTCGTTTAGATAATTATCAATCTTGAAACTTCACGGAATTTTAAGGGAAGGTAGGAAACTTCTTATAGTATGACATATCCAAAAATCGACTTCCGTCGACAACATATGAAGTACCAAAATATTTTAAGAGCTCTGCAGTGATTCAGTTTGGAAGATTACTAGCGTTGTTTACGTAAAGTGACATATTAAATTCTATAAATATCAGATTGACATAATTTCAATTTTATGTAGTAGCTAAGCCGTGAGGCTATCAAACCTCATGGGTTTTGTCCAAAAATTCCAAATAACGATTGATATGAATGTAAAATGCATATTTTACTCTCCTTATTTTATGCACTCGTATGATTATTTTGTACCAAAATATACTTATTAATCTTATATTTTGATTTAGATAGCAATTTAATGGAGATGGCGTAATCTGAAAGAAATAGGTGAAAAGCGACCAAAGTGAAAGAAAATAAAAATTCAAGGACTAACGTGCAAGTATACAAAAGTTGTGTCGATCCAAACGATTAAGATTTAAGAGTACTAGGAATCAATTGATTGAAAGAAGACATCGAAAGAATGAAACATCGTCAAAGTATGATCACATATCAATTTTCAATCAAAAAGTTATGCATCGATTTTCAGCCTCATATTAAAACCCATTTTTGTCATAGAAAATGATCGAATTGGAAGATTATATTTGAAGCAAAGTTGAAATCCTTTGAGTTAGTTTTCCAACACAACTTGAATTGTCTTAATCAGACATTGATAGTGAAAGATATGACCAAAATATTGAAGGCTATATGATGGAAATCATTTAAAACCATACGGCAGCAAAAGGCGTTTCAGCGAACTTCAGGGTCTATTTTCAATGTTTTATGTGACAGCATGACTTACTACCATGCAGCAGTATGGTTCATTCCCGATACGAATTTTTTAGTTTCCTAATTCCAATCAAACACTTGTGGAAACAAATCTATGACGTCCAAAATGAAGAAGAACACCTACTAACTATTTTCTCTATTTTGTTCTTAGATTTTCATGTGTAACTAATTCTTGGTACTTGATCGAAGGATACCGAAGCCTTGGAAACATTATAACTGTGAGGTCCATCTAGTTTCATTGTTTAACCGATGTTTCCATACTTGATTGCTAAAAAGGCGTATTAGTTTCCATTGTATTGCAATCTATAGCTAAGTTAAATTTCAAATCTGTAATTGTTTGATCCCTTTAACTTGTGAAACATTAGATTTGGTGATTATATGCGATAGAGGTTATTGAATCTTAAAAAAAATGTTTAAATAGATTGAATGCAATTGCATGTGTTTGTGTTATCTAGTTTATTGACTTCTTTATTGTGTAAAGTTGTTATCAAATTGTATCTTGAGCACTGGTCGGGGATTATTTAATAATTAGGGTTAATTAGAACACTATTTTCAACTAACTAAAATTAAGGAGAAATAAGAATTAATTCTAATGATGAATATTGAAAATGTGGATTGATTATTATTTGTGGATCGATGATTGGTAATAAATCTCCAATAGTGGAAGTTGACGTAGATCAATGTTCATTTTATTGATTTAATACAACTCGTTAATTTACATTGCTATTAGTTATAAGATTGATTTCATTACAAGAAAAACCTCCCAATCATTGTACGGATCATATAATACCGAATTACATACTCTTTGTGGGATCGACCATTACTTCTACTACTACATTAGTTTAGAGGTTAAGATATTACTTTTGGATGCATGCAACAGCACACACCATATTTTGGCGCAATTTCCAGGCAGTGGTGCTAATTTATATTGTGCTTTTTTAGTTGTTTGTTTTATTTTTGAAAAAAAATTATAATTTTCTATGTTTTTAAGTAATTTATTGTTTTTAGGAATTTTAACATAGAATTTTATTTATTTTCTTACTCTAGCTTCTTTTTAATTTGTCTTTAATTTGTTCTATTTGTTTATACCCGCAACTCGATCTTCTAATCAAGGTGAATTACAGTATGATCCAGAATTAGAAAGAAACTTGTGCAGGTTAAGGAGTGACATTTAGCAGAATCTGGAAGAAAGCAATCTCAATCCCAACATCCTATTTGCAAGTGATTTTTTGATTTTGAAGGAAAAGAAATAATGGCCGAAAATAGGACTTTAAAAGAGCTTGCAGCCCCTGATTTGATTCATCAATGCATAACTTTTTCTAATTTAGAAACTGCTACTGCATTCGAGCTTAAATCTGGACTAATACATCTTTTTCCCACTTTTCATGGTCTTACACGTGAAAATCCTCATAAACATCTGAAAGAGTTTCGTTGGTCTGAATGAGTATAAAACCCACGAGAATTAGTGAATAACAGATTAAAATGAGGGTCTTTCCATTTTCTTTGAAGGATTTGGCTAATGATTGACTCTCTTATCTACCATCAAGAAGCATTACCACATGGGATGGAATAAAGAGGTTATTTTTGGAGAAAAATTTTCCAGTTTCGAGGGTAGCAAATATTAGGAACGAAATATATGGTATACGACAAGATAACAAGGAATGCCTACATGAGTATTGAGTGTGGTTCAAGAAATTGTGTACAAGTTGTCCCCATCATCATATCAGTGACTAGCTTCTCGTCCAATACTTATATGAAGGTCTTCTACCCATAAAAAGGAGCATGATTGACGCTACAAGTAGAGGAGCTTTGGTGGATAAAACTCCCGAAAGAGTGAGGAACTTGACTACAAACATGGGAGCCAACTCTCAACAATTTGGCAATAGATTTGATCCCCCTTCTAGACAAGTTAACGAAGTAAATATCTCATCCATTGAGCACCAAATAACGAGTCTAACTATTTTTGTTTGTCAAATCGTCATAGGTAATGTGCAGACAGCGAAGGCTTGCGAAATTTGCTCAGTAATGGGACATCCAACTCTTCAAGAAGAAACCACTGAACAAGTTAATACAAAGGGTAGCTTCTCTGGACAATCAAAAAGGAATTATGATCCTTTTTGAAGGCATACAACCCAGGATGGAGGCATCACACCAATCTTAGCTATAAAAATTAGCAAACAAATCAACACATGACTCAAAATTGCCCAATGACTCAAAATTGCCCAAACTTTCGACAATATAAGCAGCCATGTCTGCCTAGACAACAATAGGGCCAATCTTTTAACTCTGGTATATCTTTAGAAGATATTGTTAAGTCTCTTGCAACTAACACTTTACAATTTCAACAAGAGACAAGGGCTAACATTCATGGTTTGGAAAATCAAAAGGGTTAGATGGCGACTACAATCAGTCGGTTGGAGTCACAAAGTTTGGGAAATCTACCCTCTTAAACAATGGTAAATCTAAAGGAGAACACAAATTCAATTGTATTGAGGAATGTCAAGGAAGTGAAAAACCAGTAAATGAAATCCCTACATCTTTAGAACAAGAAAAGGAGAAAGACATCACTGCGGAAAAGAGTGACCTAACTAACGATGATACACATAAACATAAGTTTCCTCCATTTTTTGATTATAAACCAGTAGCCCTATTCCCTCATGCCTTGGTAGAATCTAGGGAAAATGATCCAAATAGGAAACTTTATGAAAATTTTCAAAAATGTGAGGCAAACATTCCATTGTTAGATGCTATTAAGAAAGTACCCTGTTATGCTAAATTTTTGAAAAAATTGTGTACTATTAAGAGAAAGCAAAAACTAAAGAGATGTGAAAAGGTGAAAGTTGGAAAAAATATGTTTGAGGTCATTCAGAGGAAACTTCCTACAAAATACAAGGACCTAGGTATGTTTACTATCCCTTGCATATAGGTAACACCAAATTTGAGAAAGCCATGTTAGATTTAAGAGATCATATAAATGTCATGCCATATTCAATTTGTGCTTCTTTGAAACTTAGCCCCTTAATTAAAACTGGTGTGATAATTCAATTAGCCGATAGATCAAATGCCTACCCAAAAGTCATGCCGTATTCTATGCTTCTTTGAAACTTGGCTTCTTAACTGAAACTGGTGTGGTAATTCAATTAGCTGATAGATCAAATGCCTACCCAAAGGGTTTGATTGAGGATGTCCTTGTACAAGTTAATGAATTGGTTTTTCCTACTCACTTTTATGTGCTTGATATGAAAAATAATGACCAAACTAGCCCTATCTTGTTATGAAGACCATTCTTAAAAACATCCTAAGCTAAAATTGATGTCCATAGTGGTACACTAACCATGATATTTGATGGTGAGATAATTAAATTTAATATCTATGATACCATGAAGTTTCCTGTTGATGATAATGTTGTGTATTCTTTCGATGTAATTGATTATCTAGCACATGATATTTTTGAACTTGATGGGAAGGATGAGTTGAAGGTTGCTATTCGTAAGAGTGTGGAGAAAGAGAGTGAGGAATTAACTTTGAGTCCCAACTTGCGAGAAGTTGTTGCAATGTTGAATACTCTTCCAAAGTCACAGCAAATAGGTACGGGTTCATATGTTGGTTTGCCTGTTTCTAATGAAAAGCATCTACCTTCTGTTTAGTAGGTCCCCATTCCAAATTTGAAGCCTCTCCCCAATCACCTCAAATATGTGTTCCTTGGAGATGACAAAACATTGCCAGTGATCATCTCCAACGAACTGACTACATTGCAAAAAGAAAAATTGGTGCACGTCCTAAAAGAGAATCGAACAGCCATTGGTTAGACAATAGCAGACATCAAGGGAATCAGCCCATCCACCTACATGCATCGCATTTTGCTCGAAGAATGAGAAAAGTCTTCTCGTCAACCTCAACGAAGATTGAACCCACCCATGATGGATGTAGTAAAGAAGGAGATCCTCAAGCTTTTGGAAGTTAGCATGATTTATCCTATCTCTAATAGCAGTTGGGTAAGTCCAGTTTAAGTAGTTCCTAAGAAGACGAGGATAACTATGGTAAAGTATCAGAACGATGAATTGGTTACCACTCGTGTTCAAAATGGGTGGCGGGTTTGTATAGACTATAGGAAATTAAATGCTGCAACCCGAAAAGATCATTTTCATTTACCATTTATTGATCAAATGCTTGAAAGGTTAGATGGTCATTCTTACTATAGTTTTCTTGATGGCCATTTAGGTTATTTTCAGATTGCAATTGACCCAGAAGATCAAGAAAAGGCAACCTTCACATGTCCATTCGGAACATTTGCATACCGTCGCATGCCCTTTGATCTTTGTAATGCTCTGGCCACTTTTGTATATTTTTGGATTATGTTGAGCATATCATATAGGTCTTTATTGATGACTTCACTGTCTATGGGGATTCATTTGATAACTGTTTGCATAACCTTGCACTAGTCTTTAAAAGATGCATGGAAATTAACCTTGTTTTGAATTCTGAAAAGTGTCACTTTATGGTAGAACAAGGTATANTGATCAAATGCTTGAAAGGTTAGATGGTCATTCTTACTATAGTTTTCTTGATGGCCATTTAGGTTATTTTCAGATTGCAATTGACCCAGAAGATCAAGAAAAGGCAACCTTCACATGTCCATTCGGAACATTTGCATACCGTCGCATGCCCTTTGATCTTTGTAATGCTCTGGCCACTTTTGTATATTTTTGGATTATGTTGAGCATATCATATAGGTCTTTATTGATGACTTCACTGTCTATGGGGATTCATTTGATAAC